>UCOL01001543.1:0-35370 GCA_900474335.1 Ormyrus nitidulus
ATATTGGCTTTCGTACAATACAATGATTAATTGCAGCGTAGATGATTGAAAGTGGCGAAAATGAATATCGCGACACTGGAGCTTTGACATTATAAATTGGTTAATTTTGAATAATGGCACTTTTAATTTTGTGAAAGATTAAAAATGCACGCAAAAGCGTTGCAAATTATCCAGTTTTCACCCTCATCAATATAAATCCCATAAATGAACTGTTTTACTATTTTCATCTCTTAAATACTTTCCGTCGTTATAAGTCTACTTTTGAATCTCCCGAAAATGCAACATCAGTGCAGTTCCCAAGGTAGCAATCTTGTCCTCTTAATAAAGACTCGATCTCATTACACGCCCGAACAACTCTCCTCGCGAAATCAAGAAACTCGCGCCTCGCTCTCCGTCGCATTGTTTTCCCCGGGCCGGAATTGGGTTATTCTGCACCGTCCTTAAATTCGCGACGCACAAAAGAGACGAGCGACGCGCATATATATATATATACAAGCGAGGGACGACAGCAGCGAGAGATTAAAGAGCCGCCTCGGATAGGGCCGGAATCGATTTATCGTCGACCCATTTTCCCAAATTAAAATTTCCCGTTGACGTCCGGCCGTTTGACGAAAAACTCCTAATTAAGCCACGGCTTCGGCCTGTCTTCTATTTACCGAACGGACGCCGTTTTTTTTGCACAGCTGCCTGACTGTTTTTTAAAGATTTTATTAAAGCATCAAACCTTTGAATAATCCCCGGGCTTTTCGCGGTAACGGCTTTTCCTGAAAATTTTTTAAAATACTTTTATTGCTTCGGCCTGCGTCGCTGATAAAAATTCGAAAGTATTGAAACAAAATTTACCGAAAAATAATCCTTTTTGCCTATATTTAAAATCTGATTTTCAGCAAAACTTATCTATCTATATTTTTAGAATGTTCAAAGAATAATAATAATAAACAACCCCAAAGTATCCTAATCAAATATCCAAACTTTTCCCACGAGACAAACTCAACTCCGTGCAACAATGAGCACAAGCTGCGTAATAAACACCGTCGAAGAAGACTCGGCGCGCTTCATCGCCGCCGCCAGTCGAGAGAATATAATCGCAATCGCAATAACGGCGTTAGTCGTCGCGCGATATGAATAACGAAGCTCCTCGCCGACGTATAATAACGTCGAATCTCCGCAGACCCCCCCATTAGCATCCATTCTGTATCAATTTGGCGAGGAGCGCCGTCGCTTTTCTGCCCCTCGCGAAGTTTGCGCGGACTCGGCTGTTAGAGGCTTGATTCGCGACCGCCTCTTGCCGAGGCGCCTTTGAACGGCGTTGTGGAGGTGAGAGGCGATTATTTTAAGTTGATTTTAGAAAAATTGAAGCTTGTAGCGTTAAAAATGAATGCATTTACTTATTGCTTAAAATTTTTTCAATTATTGAATTTATTTTATTAATTAATTAATTAATTTTTTAATTTTTCAAAGCTAAGCTTGAAGATTAACATACGTTCTTTAAGAAGTCTTCGGCGTTTGGTGTCGTATCAAGTGAAGCGCTCTTTGAATGAATGCTTATTATTATTAATTTTTTTAATATAACTGCACGTATTATAATCGTACCGGACTGTTAGAATACGAAACCGTTGAAAATTCACCAAAAATTAGAGAAAACAAATTAGTATGATTTACCAGGGCACCCTGTGTAATTTTTACATCCCTGCCAATTGATAATTCCATTCAGGTTGTTTGAATTATACACTGTTTCTTCGATGCGCTATTGTCAAACTAACGAAGATCTTATTTTACTCGCAATTTTCTCTTGATTGAATACGTTAACATAATGTTTTTATTGATCTAACAGATTTTTCAGAGTCAAAAGTCTAAATATATCTTTGTTTCACGGAGACTCATGGTTTTATTTCGGAGTATTCATCGATTTTGTTGAGGAGCCCCATAAGGTGTTAACATGAGAATTTTTTGATAGCGATTTTTTCTGAATCTGGCATAGTTTATTTACACTATCGTCGAGTTTTAGAAATGTACATGATTTTATTCAAAAACGCCGAAGACTCCTTAACAGCTTTTTTATATAAAGGCACTTTTGAAAAACTCTTTAGAAAAAGGAATTAACTTAATTAACTGGCTTTCATTCTCTTCCCTGCACTACCAGATGTGTTTCCTCTACGAATTGTAGCCCAGGAAGAGAAAGCGGGAACAGGTAAGTAAATTACGGAAGTTGGGTCGTTGCGGATCCTGAAGTTCAGATACATTGCAGTGGTTATTTTTCTGTTTTTACAAAGGCGCGAACATTTCTTCATTGGGATTAAAGTATGATTTACTGGATTACTGTAATTAGTATTTATCAACTTTTATTTTTGGAGGTTTTAGTGAAAGCATTGATAGTAGAACATATATAAGTTTTAAAAAGTGCAATTTACGAGTTTATTGCGCTAAGAAGTGTCTGCTTTTTATTGCAAAAATAATTTTTCTGCATTTCACACACATTAGTTTTCCTATACAAAAATATTAAAAAGTGTAATGTAAATAAAAAAATTTTACATTCTGCCTTCAGAAAAAGTTTAAACGCGCAAGTTTTAAAATTTTCTCGTAATTGACCCATTACCAAACTTACGAAAAAAAGTCGATTTTTGAGTTTACCTCTCTAAACTACCCCAAACACCCTTCTAAATCTTGATTAAAACTTGTAATTAACCCGGCGAAATCTTCCTAAACACGCAACTCATCTCTCCCTAAAAAAAAGAGGATCTCTGCGTCCGGCGCATCTCCGGTTTCGCCGATAAAAATCACCGCGCCAAAGTTTCTCCCCGCTAGGATGCGCAAAATTAGCATACATTCCTCGCGAAAAAGCCCCGCGAGATTAGGAATTACGAGCGGCCGCTTTATACCCGCGGAACTTTCGCTCGATATTACGCGCTAAACTTTTGCGCGCTGCGCGCTGCTTTTTCGGCTTTATCGGCTGGCGATGCGGAGCTGTCACATGACCCGCGGCGATTCCCTTTGTGAATTCTCCGCGACGGAATATCGCTTGTAATGCCGAATTGGGTCGTGGGTTTTTCGTTCCCCGGTGCGTCGGTTCGTGAAATTTTTATTTTTTTTTTCCGAGAGCTGCCGAGGGAGGCGAGCTATTTTTTTTTAACGGCGTTTAAGGTGTAGTTGGAGCTTGGAAGGGTGGAAAGTTTTTAACGCCGCGCGCAGACGTTAACGTTAGTTTTAATAATTTAATGAAGAGAAGGTTGCTTTGGCGAACGTGCATTTTTTAAGCGAATTAAATGAAGACTAAGGTGCGCGAGACATTTAACGTAAGATATAAAGTTTCGTTTAGCCAAGTTTTCAGGATTCTTCAAGTGAATATTGTATGTTTTTCTATATTAAATGAGCTTGCGTTTTCTTTTAATGAAAAATTTAAGAAGTTTAAAATCTTAGTCATTCTCCCCTTAAAAAGTTTTAATTTTTAAGATTGTTTTTTTGAGTTTGAATATTAAAAATGGATTAACGAAATATAACTTAAAATAATGTGTATTATACAAGACCTTTAAATATTTCATATACTTAAATATAAATCAATTTAAACTAATTAAAACGTTGAATGTAGCTAGTTCATTAAAATATATGTTAAATTTTAATAATTACTCGTACAATTAAATTTTAATTATTAATTTCGCGTTCAAAATTTTACAAGTCAATTTAATTTTGCAAACAATGCTCTAATATAAGCTGCATTTTCATGTAGGTACTACATATTATTTTTCGAAAACACTTTTAATTTTCTCTCGCCATGCATCCTGAAAATTAACTACATTTCACAAAAAAAAAAACTTTTCCCTTATCCATTACAATTACTAAACTCCACCCCGCGGCAGCCAGTCCGGAGTTTATCAATTATTTTCGGCATTCATCACCGAGGACCACCGTCGAACAGGTAAATTTCCGCATCGAGCAGTGAGATATTCGCCCGGGCAGCGGCGATAGACTGAATAAAATACGTGTCGGATAAAATATTCTCATATTCCCCGGCGACGTTTCCCCCCCTTGATAAGAA
The DNA here is from genome assembly GCA_900474335.1 of Ormyrus nitidulus. Lineage (NCBI taxonomy): Eukaryota > Metazoa > Arthropoda > Insecta > Hymenoptera > Ormyridae > Ormyrus > Ormyrus nitidulus. Next base: position 4,034 of record UCOL01001543.1, read on the forward strand.
AGGAGGAAAAAAAACTAGCGACTGCTCTCCTTTTCTTAGCCCCGCTGCTGCACTGCTCTCGATCCCGTGCGGAATTGCCCGCGATCCGTAACGCGCGACGAGCCGAGGGGGTAAGGAGGGTAAACGCGCCTGGAATCGCGAGATATCTCGCGGGAGGATCGCCGCTCTCTGAAATCTTAAATAGGGCCGTGACGCGGACGAGGTCGCTTCGATTGGCTCGGCTCTCTTCTCCGGCGGATTGATCGAGATTTCGATTTTTGAGAGAGCTTTTCATTGGGAGGAAAGGGCCTGCGTCGAAGGACAGTGGATTTAACGGGGTGAGAGTTCGTTTTCTGGAAGAATAGAGCTACATATATATTAATTGCTGTTGATTGCGATCGAGGTGCTGATTTTTATTTGATTTATGTTTTACAATGAATGTGGTACAAAAATAAAGACTTTAAAAGAACACAAGAAAATATGTCAGAATGAAAGGTAGTCAATAAATTAAAATTGATAATTGACTTTTACCTCTTTTTAGATGATTTTAGAAGATTTCTTACAAAATTACATTAACTTCAATCTAAAGGACATTTCCGTTTTCTAAGCAGGAGACGAAATTAATAATTTTGAAAAACTCTGAAATAAAAGGGCAAATGCATAACTAAAAATTATCGAGTCGTCCGAGAAGACTTTTACCGAGTTTCGATGCAGCGAAACTACAAAGAAATTCTCCAGATATTTAATGCATGAATCCACGAAGGATTCAAAGTCTCGACTCTGTTTCCTCTTTTCCTTCAAGTTTTGCGCGCAGAGCGCCGAAGCGACGCACGAGAGCGCCAAAGTCCTAAGCTTTCTTTTGCAGTTTGTTTCTTTGACGCTAACGCTCAAAGTTTAGAAATTTTTAAACTACCGAAAGAAAATCTTCCCCCGATACTTCCGGCGAATTCTTTAAAGGGGGGGTTAATGAATAAACTTCGGAGCCCAATTAAAATGCCCCTCGACGATTGTTAAGGTGCATCGACGAAACTTTCATAAGCGTCGAGTGCGGAAAGCCCGCATTCGAAGAAAACAATTTCGTCGGAGCGGCCCGCTTTCGAAAACGAGGAGGCGAGAGCAGAAGTCCCGAAATGCGAGCAGCAGCAGTAGCATAACAGCGGTCATAAATCGCCGAGTTCCTTCTCCGTCGGCGTAAACAAGTCGTTTCGAAAACAGAATCCGAAGTAATCCAAAAATCCTCGCTTCTCGTGAATCCGATTTCTCGCCGCTGCGCAGATAAACGGGAAAGACGCCGGACCAGCTGACCTCGATTTTAATACGTCTGTGTACGTCCGTGTGTGTGTGTCTGTGTGTGTACGTGTGTCTTCAACTCGCGCAAAATAAAAATCCCCGATTTATCGCACCATAAAGAAAGGGGGCATCGATAAAGCTGCTCGCGCGCAAAAGCTCCGCAGCTTTCGTGTCTTTTCAATCGGAAGCGAGAGAGAGAGAGAGAGAGAGGAAGAGATTTTTCGTGCCGAGTTGCCTCTCGATTGTTTGTCGAGCGTAATCTTGTGTTTCTCTACTCGCAAAGCTGAAGGTGTATGAATATGTATATCGAGCTAAAGGGGACGTCGATAAGTTTGTCCGAAGGGCGGAGACTTCACACGGATATGCTATAAACATGTTTTCAGGAAATGTTTTTTAATTTTTCAAGGAGAATTGTTATTTACTAAGGAGATATTATATGTAAGCGGGTATTTATTCCAATATTGAATTAGATAGTTTGATGTTAATAATGGACGTGTGTATGAATATTGAATGACGTGACTGTCTACACTAAATATGGGAATATAGATTTTAAAATAAACAAGTCAGTATTAAACATGCCCTCTCGAATGTTATAAACCACCGTATTAACGATAATAAATTAACACACACACACACGCACTTCAAAATTCCATTTCAGCAATAACACGCAGAGCCACCGATTCAACTGAAAACTAAACCCAAGATACTGCAAGGCTGATTGATCGAAGAACCAGCGAAGCCTAAAGAAGCAAACGATTCGATCACACGTATCAATTAATTTTCCTTCAAGCGTTTTAATCACCCGAGCGCTGCTAATACGCGCGCCTCTGTCGGCGAGAGCGGAGGAGAGAAAAAAAAGGCCGGAGGAGGCAAAACGAGCGTTAACGCGAGCTCCGACCGATAGACTGCCAGCCATCCAATCACCGCCTCAGACGCTGCAGCTGACGGTCTGACAAATTTTAATGCAGATCTCTCCCGCGGGATTTGCGGACTGCGCGCGCGTCTCAATTTCGCGATTGACTGCTCCGGGAGATACGTTTCGTATAAATAGACGGGACTGCTGAGTAGCCTTTTGTTCTCGCGGAAGAGCGGATTCTTCTCTTTTTCGGAAGAGCCGATTTCCGCGGGTTGACTGAGTTACTTTCGGACGGCGAGCTTGATGTGCAGCTTTTTTGCATTTTTTACGTTTAAAAATTACGATTATTTCAGATGATGTAGGCAGCACAAAAGGAGCTGCCAGTTGGAGAAAATGAAAATTTCAGATCGCGTTAAATTCGCCCTGCTTTAAAATGAAAAACAATTTCATTAATTAAAAATGCAGAGTACAATCCTCATGTAAAACATAAGTTCATTTCCGCGCGTCCTGCATTTGAAAACCTACTCTCGGGTGAAACTGGACTCGAAACGAACTCGACGCTTCCCCCGGTTCTATCTGCAATCGCGCCTCTCCATTCTCTCCTCGAGAACGAAAATCCCCTTTACTCAAACGGCGGCACGAGGATGAGCCTCATGAATCCCTGTTAAAATGCAGATCGGATATCCCTTTCGCGAACGGACCTTCGACTGTGAGAGAAACTCGTTTAAAGGACTCTTCTGCGCGAGGCTTTCTCGGAAATTTCTTTATCCGCGCTGGTGAACGCAACTGCTCTTAATTTTGGCCACTCTGCGATGGACTTTTCTGTTTGAACGCGCCGAGTTCGAATGGAGTTTTTGGAGAAAAGTAGTGGCTTTGTTTCAGGGTTTTTAGGAAACTTGTTTTTTTGCGCGTGAGACATTTTGTGATTTAAAGTTTTTGATGAAAAATAATTTAAATTAATTTAAATTTATCAAAGTTTTTAGATGGAAGAGTAAGGGGAGATTAGTTTCTACCGGAATATCGTTCAGTGTACAAAGAAAAAAGATATTTTGAAATCTCAGTTCCAAATCTAGTGAATAACGCAAAGTTTGGTGTTCGTTTTTGCATTTAGAGACATTTTATTTTGAAAATTATAAATGATTTTCAAATTTGAATCATTGAGTCAAAATTCACTCAAATATGTGTAATTTCATGATATTGTACAATTTAGTTCAAATCAATAATTAATTACTAACGATATGACAATAATAATTATTATTACACTAATATGGCTAATATTAATTAATTCCAAATTTCAATAAATTATGTTATTAAATATCCTTTATATAACGTCCATCAAACGCTAAACCGTATTTCGAGAATTTAGCAATAATTTTGATGTAATTACGAAAAATCGGAAATATAAATTGTAATCCTAAAGTTTATTTTATTATTTAAATTTTGATTCCACTTTAGAAGAATCACTTTCTCTCTTGTGCCCTTCTTTAGGATAAAGGACGATTTCAAAGTAAAGAGAATCTCAACAGCTTGTCGAGTTCTAATTAATATGTCAGTAATTGGAACAAGGTAAATTCTGCCAAAGCATATATGTGCTATAAATGCTTCAAATAAATATAAGAGATCGTCTACTTTGCTAAATATCGAGAAATGAATCTGTGCAGTGAACAACTTATGAGCGCATACAATTTGTTTTGTGAATTTAATAAATTTTATACTAGGTTTATTAAACATTTGATTCAAATTTGAAGTTATAAAGTCGGATGATCGTATTAAATTGAGCCGTACAAATTTACACGATTACAAACTCGAATTTTGACAAAGTTAACTGTAAATTGTTATACGATACAGTTTACACTGCTTCTCTTAGGTTTTATATTAAAAACAAAAACAAAAAAAAAACGTAAAAAATCCACTTTCGAGTACCCTTTCCGGCGCAAAAAGGGAGATTTTAAGGCTAAAGCGCCACCTTCATTAGTCACCCGATCATCGAATCTCCGCTGGCAGCCGGTTCCAAAGGATAACTGCGCCGAGAGCCTCCTCAAAGGCCTGCGGATTGCGTTTGCTCTGCAAATAAGCGAGTCGGACGAGCTCTCGTTCCGGACCTTTGTCCCCGCGCGCTTTTCTTTTTAATCAGCTGTCGTAGGCGCAACGCTGTCGCCGAAACCGACCGTTTTCACCGAGAGCTTCAAGTTTGACGAGGACACGTTTGGATAAAGGACTTTTTGCTCTCCAAGAGACGGACGGACGTCGGCGGAGTTATTTTCGTTTGACGAGAGAAAGTCGGTCATTTTTTTTTTGCAAAAAGCGACGTTGGAAAATGGAATTTCCGAACTTTGCGGAACTTTAATAAAGCGCCTTTATTGAAACTTCCATTTTGAAATGGAATTGAGCGATATGAGCCTATTCTGTCTATTTTAAGCACAATATGATCTTCATATTGCACGTAAACTTTGTTCTTATCGAAAAATTTTCTGATCCGTCGTCAGTCATAACCACCATACTTCATTCGCGGATCAGCTGGTTACACTGGGTGTCAATTAAGGGAAAACTTTTGGAAACTCCGCTGCTCGTAAATCGCGCGGAAGATGAGCTCGAATTAATGCGTTCGAGACGGCTTTTCCGTTCGATTTTCCGCCGTGGCTCGTAATTCAATCCTCGAATGATCTTTTTCAATTTTCAATATTCCGATATTGGCGAGCAGAGATGAAGAGCGGAAGTTTCATAATGAAGAATTTGATTAAGTATTGTCGTGGCGAGTCGAAATTTTAACGAGGAATTCGGAATCGATAACCGTAGCGAATTTTTCAGTTTTCGTAATACTCCTTTTTTCGAAGGGTAACGATTTTGAAATGCTTTTTTCGAGGTTCTTCGATATTGAAGAGAGTTTAGTGAATGATGAAGTTTTTAAGTTACTTTACTTACTATATAAGTGATGTAATAAAGTTTGACAATTTAGTTTGAGTTTATCTATTTAAAGTTTAATGTTGTATTTAATGGAAGAACAATTTTTTGATTTATCTTTCAATAAAAAGTAGATTACAAAACATAAATGAGTTATAAAAGATAATCTAAAAGCATAACCTCTTTTGAAAAGATATGTAATACTTTTGTCATACTTTGAATATCAAAAAAATTTCTATGCAAATAAAAATTGCATTCTCTCGATAAAGAATGTCTCCAAGGGTCTAAATAATGAAAAATCTATTATGAAAATTATTATTATTATTATTAACGACGAACTGTTATAATCACTGTTTCTCACTTACGTGTCAGGAAGCTTTTGTAGAATTAGTTCGTGAAAACTCACCTGAAACAGAAAAAAAGGTCCTCATTTAGTAACCCGCAAATAAAAAAAAAAACCCGCGATCACACCGCGACTTAACAATCTCCCGCTTCTAAAGCGCCTTATCACCGCTCGACTTAATTGGATAATTGCCCCATCGATTAGCCCAGATTTTCCCCGGTTAGAAAGACGCGGCATTAATCGGCCCATAAACAGGCATAAAGCGCGAGTTGGCCAAAAGGAAACTGTGTCGCGCTGACGTGCCAATGGAAATCCCTTTGTGCCGCGCGAGAAAAGGGCTCGATTCGCCGGCTGATACGCGCAAAAAACGCAGAGTCGACCGGAAAACTTCATAAAGAAGGCCGAGGCTCCGATACTCGACACGCGATATACTTGGCTTTGCGGGAGCAGCCTGATTCTCGTCGCGCGGTGTATAGTGTCGAGGGGCTTTTTCAGCTTTCATTGTTTTCCAGAGGTGGTACACTCGCCCCGCGGGATTGATTTTTGGCCTCGGCTTTGGGGGGTTTTTAATTGGAAAAGAATTTTTAATTGAAGCGTATAAAGGCTTCGACGTTGTGGTGCGTTTTGCATTATTTAAATTTCGCTGCTGATGCATTAAAATATTTTGTAATTTTAATAACAATACTTTATCGCGGAATAATCTCCCGCTGGACGTTAAAATTTAAATGATACGTTTTTAATAAAATCGGCTTGAAATTCTTAACGATTCGCATCTATGAATATTCCGACGGCTTTAATTATCCTCGTGGTTAAAAGAAAGTCGGCAGAAAGTTTAAACAAAGTTCTAAAGTACTTGGCCAAATGCAGGTGAGCACGTAAACACTTTATCATTGCAAAATTATTAAACCTTCCCCGGAGGGGAATCCCCTATCTTTCCCGTAAGATTCGTGCAAAGCTCGAGTGTACAAGGTCCAGAGTGTATTTTATCAAAAGTTGAATTATTTACGAAGCAGCCAAAGTTTCTCTCGTTTTGCCGCGATCTTTACTCCCTGCCGCGCGTCTTGGGAGGTTTTATGCTTTCTTCGGGCGATTTTTTGGCCCGGAAAAACTGAAATTTTTCGACTCCTGTATCTTTTACGAGGTATAAAAAAGATCTTGTTATTTGCTGTTCTACACACTTTACGAGTGTTATTTATTTTTTTGAAGAGGGGCCAATAATTTTCAGTGTCAAGTGGAACATTTGGAATCAATTTCAAAATTCACCTATAGGATTCAGGTAAAAGCGTTAAAATTCACTAAAATCCTGCAAGATACTGCCAAAGTGATCGAGAACAATTGGGGATAAAAAATTCCCCGTGAAAACTCTCAAATACTAATTTACATTACGATCAGTTCAGTGTTGACCGAAAAGTCCGGGAAATGAAAAAGCATCCATCCGCCGAAAAAAGGGGACGAAAGGGCCAAGGAACAAATTGTCCGGATTCCTTCTCCGTTCCCTCTTCCCTCATGCATAAAACATCGAGGCTGTCCGATGTTAATGCAAGCAGACATCGAACTTGCAGCCCTCTTATCTATCCCTTTCTTTTCCGCGGCGTTCCTTTTTCCTCCGCCGCCTTTTTCCGCGGACCCGAGAGAGAGAGAGAGCATCAATCTTATTAGCTGGGGCTCGCTTTGTTTTTCGCCGCGGCGTTTGCTCCGTTCTCTCGTTGACGGGGATTTTCTTTGCCCGGGGCCCCGATGTTTAATCGATTTAGATTGAATCGCTGCCTTTTTGCGCGGCGGGACTTTCGCCCGCGACCGATGACAAGAGGTATTTGATTGGGGGTTGATGCGGCGCGCGGGGGAAAAAGTTGTAAACTAGTTCGCTTTTTGCGGGGGGAACTGACGGTGGAGATTTGTCGGCTATTTATTTTGTTGGGATTTGCCCAGAGATTTTACACGTATTCATCTTTCGTTAGACAGTTGGATGTTAGTGTTAGAAGTTTAGTTAGAATCGAAGAAATAAAGATGTTTTTTCATTAAAATTGGAGGAACTGTAAAATGTACCCGACCACTTTTTCTTTCTCTAAGCCATTTCTATACAAATTTTTGTAACTTATATACAAATCTTTCGTAGTCTTACGTCAAAACTAACAATCAGTCACCGACTTTACCCCGATTTATTCAATGTTTCAGCCATCGCCGTCAGAGCAAACGAAGAAAAACACCGAAAACGCACCAACTCAGCATCAGCTCCACACGTTTCATTAAGCAATCGCCGCACCCAATAAAAATCCCGTCTAACGCCTTACGATCCCTCCATAAAATATCGTCCGGCGGCTCGTTGTCCATTCGGCGGCCGATCGCCATTCTTTTCCATTCTCCTTATTCGCGCTCCACGCATCGACACGATCGGCCGGATTATCCGGGGGATTCGCCGGCCGTCTTTTTGGCCCGGGCGAAGGAGGAAGGGGCTGCTTGGTCCCTTGTCTCGGTGGCAAAACGCGCTGATCGGCAGCTTTTTCTGTCCCGGCCGCCGCGATGCAGACAAATGGCCCGTTTTATATCCCGGCGCGAGAATCCGCGGCGAATGCAAATTGCGAGGGAGCAAGCGTGATAGATGAGGTTTATGTGTGCTCGAACGCTTGCTTGGGGGTGCTTTAATGCGTTTGCGATGAGGATTTTTGCGTTAGTTTTATTGATATTTTTTTAATAATTAGGAAGTCTGGCGAAAAGGTTGAGAATCAAGAAAGTATTCAAATAATTTTATGATTTGAAATAAGTGGCGAATAAGTTTCAATAAGATTTTTATCTTATTATTAATAAAGAAACCTTAAAATAATTTTATTAATTTTACTATAATCTTGGTTTGATTTAAGTATTTATTTTTTTTTTAATAATAACGAATAGTCACTGTAAAACTAATATAGAAAGAAGATTTTAAAAATTACTTCCTTCTGCTAGTACACAGCTCCAAAAGTAAAAAAAAACAACATATATCTCTCTCAATCTCGACTAAATCTTTGCTCAAAACTTCCAAAATCCCGAGAGACAGGAAAATCAAATAAAACCTCTGCACCCGTCAAGCGGACGAAGTCATCGCTCACCTTCCCCCCCGTCTATAATCGCGAAAACGTTCCGCGCGTCGGCCAACGCCCGGGAAACTCCATAATAGCCTTCGCAAATAAAGCAGCTTGTCGAGAAAATATTATACAGCGAGAACGATTATGTACTCGCGGAGCCCGCCCGAGTTTGATGTACGAGCGGAGGGACGAGCGGGGAGGGAAGGAGATAGAGAGGCAGGAGAATTACGCTCCTCCTGCAGCGGCGGCGTTAATCGCGAGAGGTCAGTAGGAACGGAAGATGAATGGTCAGACGCGAGAGGCATTATCGCGCCGCGGCGAGGCGCGAATTAATAAATATATAAGTGGCCCGGCCGCGGGAGCTATTTTTCACCGCTCGCTCGCTGCTGCGCCGTTCTATTAAAAGTCGACGAGCTGATAATGCCCGGCAATTATTGCGCAGCTGCGTCGCGGGGCAGTTATTCAGAGGCCGTCTCGAGGAACTCGTTCGAGCGGAGGGCGAGGAGTGGAGAGGCAGCTTGAACGCTTGTTGCGGGTTGAAAGAGTTGTTTGATGAGTTTTTTTTTCGAACGAATGGGGTTTGGAAAGATTTTTACGAAAATTTACAGCTGTAAAGAGGAAATGGCTTTACGTGGAAAATGCACGTTGAGTATGAAAGACTATTTATGGCATTCATTAAGGATGAAAAAATGTGCAGCATTCATCACTAAATGCAAAAGATTTGTTGGATATTAAGATATGAATCATTTTATATGCATATTTATTTTGTAAAACGAACGACTTTTTACATTCATTTCCCTTCAAAATTGATCTTCGTTCTAAAACCGGCAGCGAATCGCGAATCAATGACGAAGCCCCAGTTAACTCACGATTAATATTTCAACCTACTTTCCGTAAACCAATTGACAAAAGCCACAATTCCAGCGCATTAAAAGCAACTTTACCCCATCAATCTTCAACGCATCACCTCCAACGGCGCCGAGCGCGAAAAAATCTCCACTATAAACACGGGTTAATGCTCGCGTAATTATCCCCCGTAAAAAAGAAGCGCGCGCTTCTCTCTTCGCTCGCGTCGCCCTGCACGACTCGGATTTACGCGGGAAAATCCGCGACGCGCGCGAACATTGATGTACGCTCGATTAATGTGTTTTTCGTGTCGCACGTGGACTGGAAGTCCGTGGTAATTATTTGCGAGCGGTGGTACGATGATTTAGAACGGCGTCGGTAATGTTTCCATTAGCCTTGACTTGTGTATGTGCGCCGCCGGTATAGTATATACGCTCTGAATTTAGACGAATGGTTTTACTGCGGCGACGAATTTTCGTCCGCGGGATATATATGTGTGTGTGCGCGCAACTTTGCTCGCGCGCCGGGATGCTGCGCCGTAATTCTGGAATTTTATTATATCGGGAATTCAATTTTGAGAGATTAACGGCTGCGTTTGGGAGAGGTTCTTATTGAAGTTTGGATGTGTGCTAAGGGTGTAAATTGGGTCACTTGTTTTGTGGGTTGCGATCGTTTTAATTTATTTTAGTATATGTTTACTAAGCATTATTTTACTCGTACTATTATTCATTTCAGACTTATTTTATTACTCAAATTTTATTGTTTGCTAATCCAGTATTTAGTTTATGCATCCAAAAGTATCGAAAGATTTATCGGTTGATCTGAATCCATTAATTAGTGGTGGGTGACTACAATTAGCGTCATCGAAATGTTCAATCGCGCGCATTCATCACAATTTGTTTAAAACTTTAATACTGATTAAAGCGGTAGAGATTTGATCTAAATCTCTATGAACAAAAGTGAACCGGCGTATTAATATTCATTTGCTGTATTTGCGTAATCCATTAAAATCGTTTATATGGGATCGCTGTAGAGCACAATAATGGTAACCTACTATTTTTGCGTAATATACATATAATAATATAAATTTATTGTTTACATAAACGTCAATCAATAAATTTTATCGGTGTTGTTTATTATTGCAATTTAAACGTACTGCGCAAAATACAAGTTCGATAGATTGTAATTGTTTAAAAATCAGTTATGGATGCAATATAATTTGATTTATTATAGTAAATAACTAAAGTTATAAGAACAATTAGAAAATTTCTTAATCTGATTACTTTTCGTTTCTTTGGCTCGTAAAAAAAAAAAAAAAAAAAAAAAAAAACGAAATACGAATTTAGTATCAAACTTTTTAATTGCTCGAAGCTCGACTTTTTTTTTATTCGAAAGAACATTTGTCAAAATTTATAAATTTATATTTAATGCAATATAAATTACTTATAGCATAAACTGCAATGAAAAAACCACTAAAACTACTTCAAAATTCCACTTCAATTCCGAAACCTCACAAGATTCCCAGCCACCCCGTGAAGAAACGCTCCCTCGCCTAATTAAAAAAACATTCCCCGAAAAAGCACTCGGTTCCTCTCCGCCGCCTCATTAAAAAGCGGCCCCGAAATTCTTTGATCGCGTCGAGCGGAGAACTTGAACACTCGGCACGGAGGCCAAGGTGTCGTGTGTCGGGGCGCAAAAAAAGGAAGCAGGTCAGCCCCTCGCGACTCAAGCCGTAGGACTAACTGGGGCAGCCCTACGTTCTCTCTCTCCCTTTCTCTTTTCTCTTCCAGTGTCGCCGGCACGCGGCGCGCTTTTTTTAGCCGAAGCCGCGCGCCGTCTGGACGCGCGGAGGAATTAATGGAGGATGGCTCGACGGAGGATTTTGCCGGACGGCGGTTGCTTTCGACAGGTGAATGGGTGCTTAATCGAGTTAGCGGCTGGGGGGAGATGTTTTTTTTCGGGCCGAGGGGGACGATTATGGTGTTGGGAGTGTTTGATGCGGTGGCTTATGTTGGCTGCGGATGGAAATGAATCTTGACAGGTTAATGTGGGCGGGAAAGTGACAGTTTGTTTTTAAAAAATGTAAATAAGAATTTTATACAGTAATATAATAAAAGGTGTGTACGAGCAGATTTATACCGCTTCATAAATTCAAACTTTTAAAAGAATCGAAAGACCTAAATATATATTTTGATTCTTTTTTATTTTTATTGATCATTTCGGACTTTTTACACCAACAATTTGTTAATAAAATTACTGATATTACATGCATAAATTCTAAAAAATCTTATTTTTAACAATGTATTATACGTTCGCAGAACAACTCTTTCATTACCAGCGGTCATTATTTCCAGCACAGCCGCCAGAAACTCCCAAAAATATGACCACCCCTTAGCCGCAAAAGTTTGAATTAAATTTCGCGCGGAGCCGCGAACAAACCCGACGAATTCCTCCGACTGCGCACTGCAGCAATTAAATCCCGGTTTACTCAATACAGAAGCACATTCGAACGCCAGTAGCCCAAGGAAAGAAGTCCGCGTTAGCCGGATAGTTTCCCCCATTAAGAAAGCGTGTATGCACGTAACGACGAGGACAAAGTGGGAGCTTCGTCGCGTTGCGTGTTGCGTTATTTCGCAAGCTTCGAATGCTGGCGACTTTGTTTTATTGCTTTGTTCGAGAGTTGCGCTTCGGGTTATTTAACCAATATTATTGCGGAACTGTTTTGAATAGTCGAATAATTATCTGGGTTCTCGGTATTGGAAAGTAGAAAGTTTGAAAGACGTCGTGGATGTAGGTAAAGTCGAAACTACCTATTGAATTGAGAATATTCGAAGGATAGATTTCAATTTTAGTAGTATTACGTAATGTATAATTAATTGGTAATGATCAAAGGTTGAAATAATAATGCTTGTTATATAAATTTTCGAATTGAGTCAGTTTTCGGAAAATAACTTTGCTTTAAACTTTTTGCTAGAAATGTAGATAATTACTTTTAAAAATGTGTCATTTCAAATGAAATGTAGTCAAAGCTGTAAGTGAAGGTGTTCAGACTTAATGCAGAGTTAATAGCAGCCCCGAACTAAAATTTATATTGTAGCTACGTACATCGCTCCTATGTAAAATCGTATGTACACAGGCAACTCTCGGTAAAAAAATAAGCTTAAACTCTCGGTTCTACTAATTCATCAGAATTTGCCTCGAAATGAGTTCAGAAAATTTTTGCTACACTCGAAACTTCATGATTCATTATGTCAGATCGTTTGTTTCCCGTTGAATTTACACAGGACACTTGAGAAAAATTTAATTAGCGGAGGTGAAGGTGATATTGAAGAAAATAGTGAATTTTTCCGAAAGAAAATTTCTCCGCGTAAGTTTCGTTGGGTCTGCTGTAATTCAGTTCTCAAAGAAACTAGTGGAACTATTTTAAATCGGTTCAGAACTTAAAAGAAAAAAAAAAGAAACTAAAGCGCCTCGAATTCCCTCTTCGACAACTACTCCCAGCTAGGCTCCTCGAAAAGACAATATCGCCGAGTCGCTCGCGCTGCCATTACCCGGAGGCACTCGCGGATCCTGATCAAAATTTGCGACTCAAAGCGTCTACTTACTTCCTCTTTCGCGCGCGGCGCGTCTCTCGCGAGCCTCGAGCGCAACATTTGATATCGTTAAAGCTCGCAGGGGCTCGGGCGTAAATTCAGCCGAGCTCGTCTCTCTCTCCCATTGTAGCGCGAGAGCGTTACTAAATTCGCCGCTATTGCGCTCGGGGCTTTATTAAAAAGCCTAGCTTTTGACCTTGTTTTCGGATTCTTTGCTTTTTCGGGGAGAGGACGTTTATTAAAAGTACTTGCCGTCGCACAATATTTCGTAATACGTAATATAAATTTCAATTTCAATTCTTGCCGATTTAATTGTATGCACTTTGAAATTGATAATCGTTAGAAGGAAAATGTCTCTTAAAAATAAATAATTTTTTGAAACTTAATTATCTTTCATAAACGTATAATTCGAAAGCTCACAGAGTCCAAGCCGAATCCAGCGGCAACCCTTAAACGACTCGGAGTTAATAATTTCCAGCGCGACCAAGGGGGGAAACTCTCTCTCGGCAAAACATTCGCTTCGAAACTTTCCTCTCGCATTAACGAGATTCCATAATGCGCCGCGCTGCAAAATCGATGAGGGCCGAAGTTCGAATTTTGATTTCGCCTCCCTCGCGGCCAGATATTTTAATCAAATCCGCCTGGAGGACGAAATGCTAGCGGGGGTGCTTTGCGCGCGCGACGAACTTCGGCCGCTAATGCCGTTTGCCCGGACGCGGGGAATCCGCGCGGATCACGCGGCCAAGTTCGTAATTTATTGTGGAACGAGTTATTGAAAGGTCCGCGGGGGGAAGTTGAATCGCTGCCGCTCGCTGCGAGGCGGATTCGCTCTCCCTCGATTTATTGGCCACGAGGATTTGACGAAGTTTGGGATATTTATTTGACCGTTTTGCTTGTTGGACGTGAGTGGGAAAACAGCGATTACCGATTGTAAAGTTATTCTGAGTGTGCTTGTACCTATTAAGCGAATTAAAAGTGCTTGTAAAGGTTCGATAATTGAAATTTCATTTGATAGAATCATTTAATTTCTGTTTCAGGTTTAAAGTTTTGAATATTTATATAGTTGAAACCTGTTAGAAAGTAATTTAAATTTTTATCAGCTTTCTGAATCTTGAGATGATCTTTTCAATTCTATCTAAAGAATCTATGTATTTTTCATGATAAAGTTTTCCATTATCTTCTGATTCTTTTATTATTGGCGAGCACTAATTTAAAAGAAAATGAACGAAAATTAAATCTTTTCTTGCGCTCAGATAAGCACCAAATTAGCATAGAAAGTGACCACCTCATTAAAAATATCTCCCCACATACTCCTCAAAATGCAAATGGCCACACTTGATATGCACAAAACTAAAGGCCCTCCCCTGAAATAGCTCAACATTCAGCAGAGCCTCCAGCACTCAAACTCCGGCACGAATTCCATCCGAAATTGAAGATTCGAAAATGCCTCCCCGCTCCTCCTCCGCGAGGCGGAAAAAGGGGATGATTTATCGATAGGCGCGTAAAGCGAGAGTTTGCGAATATATTACTCGGGCTTGAGAGAGAGAGAGAGAGAGAATTGTGCTGCGTTGTCGAACGTGATACCGCTCGGCTCGCGCGTGGAGATAAGAATGTAACGATTGCTCAGCAGTTTCGGGAAAGTCACGGCCAGATCGTTACCGGCGAAAAACTGCTGCCGGCTTCATTTATTTACGAATATTCGAGACGCCGAGCCGCCGGATGCGTGGATTTTATTTTAAAGGATCGTTATACCGAACGCCGAGCCTTATCGCCGAGCTTTCCCTCCTTGCGAGACTCTGCTGATGCCTGCAGGATTTTCGCGGGACCGCCAATGTGTCCTCTTTTTTTTTTGGTTGGCGAAGATTAATAGAATGCTTTTTAGGGATTTTTTTTCGCGCCTTTTTATTTGAGGGAAACATGATTAATTGTACGGCATTTCTAGATTATTTGGAGTCATTTATTGTTTTTCTACGGATGATGAATAGTTATTAAAGCTGTATTTGGTTAGGATGATTAAATAAGAGTACTGACAAGATCTTGTATTTACAGAAGTATTTAAAATATATACAGAAGAAGTATAAAAATTGTTCAATATTCCAACAAACTGATAAAATTTTCCAAGAAACGAGTTATTTTTACAAAATTCGAAATCACAAAACACTGATTTCATCAAACAACGCTCTTCAAATTTCGCAAAACAAACTCCAAAATCCCAACAGCAGCTTTTAAGCTCTCACTTAGCACGCGAAAACAGCCCTCGCGAAAGCAGCAGCGGGCTGTAAAAAGAACGATCGAGAAAGAGAGGCAGAGAGAGAGAGAGAGAGAGAGAGAGAGAGAGAGAGAAAGGGAGGAGCGCCGAAACAGAAGGAGCATTGTTGCATCGCTGGCAAAAGTACCGCGCGCTCGATTGCCAGCGTAAACACAAGCCGGAAATCCGACTTCTCGAAGCGCGCCCCGTGCGAAGGGGGAAAGAGCCCCCTTTGTCGCCGATAAGGGTCCTGTTTATATGCATCGCGCGATTCCCGCCTGCGCCCGAGTCGCTCTTTGGTAAGCTGATTTCGGGAAGGGCTGTCGATTTGTTCGGCGCGAGAAAAGGGAAGGAGGGACGGAACGCGCCTTTTGTTTCATGTCTCTCCCGCCGCTTTTTGACACTGCGAGTTTCAATGGATGAATTTATAATCTTTTCAAGTAGATTTCGAGAGAGAGGCGTTTCGTAAAGCGAGGACGGTTCGGTCTGTTTCGAAATGGCGATGAAACGCTATTCTGACTCTCCTTTACTTTTGACTTCTCGAGGTAAGTTCACGCTGATGTTTGTGCCGTGTACAATTAAATAAAAATTGTGCTATTTTTAGAATTTGAACGTTACTTTTATGTAGCGTGTGAAAAATTATACACGTTTTTTTACAGTAGAACGTGACTTCAAGAGGGGAATAAAATAATATTGCTCCTTTTCATTGGCATTTTATTACGTTAAAATTACATTTTATGAACGCACACATTATCTGTTTTCATATAATGAGGCTGATGAAAGTATAGAAAGTAAGTTTTGTGCCAGCAATCAGTCTAGTCAATGTTTTAGTCAAGCCTTTACCATGAATTCCAAATTTTATTCCTTAGCATGCACATTTTTCTGTTACATCGTACAAATTAGTAAGTAAAAAAATTCCTTTCCACCGGATTGAAAGCTTTCTAATCCAACTATCAAAGGGGCCGTCTGCGTGCTTGACGTGAGCAGCGACTTCGGCAGCGATTCGCCGCTGCTCCTCAGTGCCGACGGGAGAAGCATCGAGTACCCGCCTCGACGCGTCGCTCGCTCTCTAAGCTACGCCAAAAAGGAGGAAGCCGTGCGCGTCTCCTGTCCCTGTTCCACGGTGAAGATTCTCGCCAAACCGACGCGGGAGGACAACCTTCTCCTGGCTTGCAAGGCCGGCAAAACGTTTACGGCTCTCAACAGGGAGTACAAGTTCGTCAACATCACCTGCAGCAAAGAGCCCTGCTCGCTCACGAGGGTGGCCGGAAACTGCAGGAACGGAAGCGTCGTCGAGATTGGCTTCCAAGTGCAGCGGGACGTTTTTATAAAGAGCATAGATCTGTGCTTCAACGGCGAGGTGGGACAGACTTATTGGGCTCACGCCACGATCCCCGGAGCTTCCGCCGGTAGACAGACGATCGGGCAGGAGCATGGATTTCGAGTAGCCGGGCATTTTAAAAATATCCCGGTGGCCAATGCTTACACGAAAAACTCGCAGAGGCAGCGGCTGTTTGATATTCTGGGGCAGGATCAGGAATTGGTCGAGACTTACATACCCAAATCAGGTTAGATGATTAATTCTTTAGTTTCATTTTTTTCTTCTGGTAAATAAGATAGGCAGAGAAGGAAAACGATGTTAAATACTGAACAGTATTGTTAATTCGTAATTTTCCTAAATCACTCCTTCCGAAAAACTGACGCAAATAAACCAAGCTTAGGTGAGCACTATCTGGCGCGAGGCCACCTGATCGCCCGAGCGGACAAGTTCTACAAACCGGAGCAGGCCTCGACGTTTTACTACTTGAACGTTCTGCCGATGTGGCAGAGCGTCAACAACGGCAACTGGAAAACGGTGGAGGAAAACGTGCGCGACCTCGCCGGACAGTCGGGCGACATCGAAGTCTGGTCCGGCGGTCTCCGCGTCCTCGAGCTGACCGACGCCCGCGGCAAGAGCAGGCCGATCTATCTGGCGAGGAATTCGGCCACCGGCAAGCCGGCCGTTCCCGTGCCCGGGATCCTCTTCAAAATAGCCTACAGCAGGCCGAGGAACGCCGCCATCGTCTATTTGACCGCCAACAATCCCTTTCTGAGGGACAGGAGGGAGTACAAGGTTTGCAGGGAGTACGAAAAGTGCAGGAAGGCCAATCCGACGTTCAACAAGATCGACAAGGGGATCACGTACTGCTGCTTGTACGGTGATTTTTTGAAGGGCGAGGGGGTCGCTTCGCTGGGACTTCCCGACTTGGGCAATGTTGGCGCGCTTCTTTGAAGCGTGGATTAATAAATATTTTAGGTTAGAATAA
The DNA here is from genome assembly GCA_900474335.1 of Ormyrus nitidulus. Lineage (NCBI taxonomy): Eukaryota > Metazoa > Arthropoda > Insecta > Hymenoptera > Ormyridae > Ormyrus > Ormyrus nitidulus. The sequence continues at coordinate 21,458 of UCOL01001543.1, forward strand.
AGTGATGTAGTTTTTTATTAATTACTTTTCTATGTTTAAAAAGAATATTTCCTTTTCTCATTGTTTGACTGACGTCGTAAAAATTCTATTTTTGCTTTTATAGGCGCGCATCGTGACTTTGGCGCGATAAAAATTTCATAAAATTTTAATTACTATTCAAATTAAAGAAATATAGAATTATATACATCTTTTTCTATAAGTATGATAATCGAATTTTATTGGTCAATTTTTTCCTCCAAAATACAGACCCGCCAAAAATTCAAACCCAATTCGTCCCCGTTCTATTCTTCTAAGAAAAAGCAGAACCCTCGAGTAAAAATAAGCGCAGCTGCAGCTCGAAAATAAAACCGCGCCAAGAAACATTTACAAGCAAATACAACCGAAGCATATCGGCTCCGCCGCAATCTCGCGGAAAAGTCTTCGGTTTCGGTTTGCGCGCTCGCGGCGGATCATTTTTCCCGCCGCGAGAGGAAAACGCGAATATCTCTATCAGGGAGGCTATCATCGTTCGATTTGCCGGATGCGTATTGCGCGGCCAGGAGTGTGTCAGGGTCGCGCTGGTTTCCGCGAACGCATATCGAGATACGAAGAGACGCCGGAGGGCTAAGCAGATTGCCGAGATGACGATCGACTATTTTTCCGAGCGAGATGGAGGCGGCATTGTTTTCGAGTTTTTCAGAAAAATTGAACTTTGAGGTTATTGGTGTATTGAATGGGCTTTATTTTTTTACGGAATTGGTCAGTTTGTTTGAGGGTTTTGGAGGGATAATTACTAATTCCGATGATTTTTTAATAATAAAAGTATCATTTTTACTTGTTGTTCTTGACATAAAAGACAGAACTTTTTTTTATTAATTTATGAAGTGTTGAATACACTGTTTCTGGATAAACTTTTTTATTTTGTCACTTACGCAGTCAAAAATAATATTGATCAAATGTCACAGATCAAATCCACTTTGTTCGATACATACATATATTAATAAAAAGAAACGTGATATGCTATCAGTTGCAAAACGTATCATTTTTTTGTAAAATGTCGAAAAATGTCTTTGTCAAAACTATTTCAATATTTTAGATATCAATATGGATAATACAAGTCTGCAATTGAAGTACATGTCATGAATTTCATTGAATTTTTAAAAGTATCGAGAGAAAAATTAATAATTTCAATCGTAGAACATTTTTGCAGTTTATTTTATTTTCAGTCCTTTTTTCGTATTTATTAAAACAGTGTTTGCCACTTCTTCACTCTCAAGAGAACTTCATTTCAATCAACTTCTCCATCAATTAAATCAATTAACTCTGTTTTATCACCAGCCAACTCTATAAATCACCTCAACTTAAAAGGTTCGCTTCCCTAAAAATCGATTTACGCACCAATAAATATAAGATTCGCGTCACCAAACGACACTTACACCCCCAAAACCTCCCTAACCACCGCGGAGCTCGTCAGCTCGCATCGAAATCGCCGAAAACGAAGCTCTCTCCCCCCTTCCCCCGCCGATTCGGCTTAATTAAAAGCCCCGCGTACGCATCCTTGAATCGATTGCACCTTTGGCGTATTCGCGACGTAATCGCGAAATCGAATCAGGGCGGCCGGATAAGCGGGGGATCAAAGACCGAAATCCGGGGGAAGTTGGGCGAACGCGAGCACCTGCTTACGTATTCTCTCTTTGAGGCCCGGCGTTGAAGACGCGCCGCTGGGAGGGGCGCTAATTAATTCGTAATTTTCCGGCAGGTGCCGAGTAGGAGTGCATTAGGTACTATTTCGGGTGGTAATGAAATATTAATTTTGTGCTTATTTTATTAGAAAAATAGAGCTTGGGAGAAAATAGCGAACTGATAAATGTAAGCTTTCGTTTGAACCTAACAGTTTTATATTAAGATTTAAATTACCACTTATCGAGATTCAATGCAACGAAAATTCAATGAAAATTCAATTTGTTCGATACAGTTTTAAATTGCAATATCAGCGAATCGTCTATCTTCCACGAACCGATTCAATGTAATCGAAATTACTATTAATATAACCCCCAACCTATATATAAAATTTTCTAATCTACCATTTACCAGCACGAATTTAAAGACCCTTCACTCTCAAGCCAACAGGCAGCGGTGCGTGCGGTAATCGAAAAAGTTGCGTCAACTTCACTGCCTACTAAGCAGCCCGTCAGAGCCGTTTTCCGCAGCGTCACAGATTTCGCGAACGCCGCGCTGCAGCCTGCACTCACACGCAACGTCCTTCGCGAGCGGCCCACGCAAGGAGCTCTGGCTCGACGTCTCGGATCAATTATTCAAAGGGCAGAGAGAGCGAGTTTAGCGAGATAAACAAACGCCGAGCGTGCGCGCGCGCCCCTCTTTTTCCGTTCCTGGGCGCCTGGATTTTGACGGACTTTGCTTCTCGCTGCCGGGGGGATTAAGCTCGTTTGATCGCCGGAGATTGCCGGGGGCTCTTTCCGCGCCTGGGCTCGGATTTCGTTTTAAAGGGGGCCGTTAATTTTTTATGGGGAGGCAGTAAGTTTTCGAGCTTTATTTTAGTTGGGATGGAGGGATATTTTAAATCTGGCGCTCCTCGAACGATGAGAAAAGTTTACGGTGAATATATATTGGGATGGACTACGGTTTTGTTTAATAAATAGATTTATAAAAGTCAAAATGTTTCGATGTTACTCTATCGGCGATGTTAATTGTGCGCTTTGAATTTAATTTTAGACGAAGACTTTATAATCGGATTTAAATCGAGACCTTAGCGTTATGTAACCTGCTGCTTGACTTATATTCTACTAGCACTCGGGTAGGTATCTTTAATAGTACAGAAACGGTCTGAATTTTTATTAAAATTCCTTATTTAAGGGTCTGGATATATTTCTTACTATTTTAGACGTGATTATGTAATTGGATATTAAAATATTACAAGTTAGATATTTTAAAAATCTCACAACACTTAACGATCATGCAAACGTAAATGACATTTATGTAGGTGTTGGAAAAGAATTTTACACTTTTCGACACATAAGAAAGAAAGTACCAAAACACGGAGAAACCCCACAACATACCGAACACTTGAAATTCACTTAAAAAAAAGCCCCCCAACTTTGAAAATTTGTCTTGAATAAAAAAAAAGAATCGAAGAACATCAAATACACAACACCAAAAACAATCTGAAAATCCGCTCAAGAAGCACGCAAAGACAGACAAAGTATCAGAGCGAAGGACGGCAACAGAGCGACACGAGTTCAGATAGAGAGACAATAAAAAAAAAAAAAAAAAAAAAAAGTAGGCCGATACAAAAAATACACTTTATCATTACCAATATCTCGAGCAGTCGAACTCCTGGCGTCGGAGGCCGGGGCACGTGCACGCGCTTATTACCCGAGCGATCGTCATGATCGGTAAGGGGACGAGCAGCGAACTAAACGATCCCCAGCTATATCCTCTCCCCTTAAGCTTCGGGAAGAGAGCGAAGGCAGCCTTTGTGCGCGCGCTATAGGTGTTCTGTGTGTGTATATATGTGTGTGGATACATGCGGCAAGAGAGATAGAGAGAGAGAGGAGCTTGGTGTGCGGGTGTTAGCGAGCTACTGATAGGGACATACCCAGTATGTCCATGGCGTCTTGTGCCTGGCGCTCGTGATGCTGGCGACAGTAGTACTGCCGCCGTATCGGTCAGACCGAGCCGCCTACGCTTCCCTACTCTGCCTCTCTCTCTCTCTCTCTCCCGCGAAGCGGCCGGAGAGCGAGGCTGTCTCGTTCCGCGCGCGCCGCGGGCCGCGTGGAGGGGGAGTCGGCGCAGGCGCGCGGAGCGAAAGGGGGCGGGAACTCGCGTGCGCGCGGCGCGGAACGGTGGGGGGGTGGGGACACCCGCAAAAATCGCGGAAACCGAGGCGCTGCAGCGCGGCTGCGGTCTTGAGTTACGCGCGCCGAGATGGGGGTAAGAGCTGCGACTTCTTTTAATTATCTCTCGAGGGGGGGAGGGGGGATCTCTCTGCTGCTGCGGGTAATGACCAATTTTTTTATCGTTTCGCCGTTAGGGGGAGGATTTTTGAGGAACGCGATTCGGAATTATTGGGGGATTGGAAATCTTGTCGGATTGTTCGTTAAGTTTCTGTGACGAACTTTCGACGGATTTTAAATTGTATTTTTTAGTATGTAACAAAAATACTTTGAATTCAGTTTTGCTTAAAATTTATACTTCAATAGCTAGACTGAATTTCTGCAGGTTCGAATAGACATCTCGCGGTTTATTATTATTCGTTGCAATAAAACTGATCGAAACGAGACAATGTTTTTAATTTTACACACAGAGGACTGATATCAATAGCTTGACTTGTTTATTGAAAATACGGGCAGATGGAAATAACGTTGGATTGGTATCGGATTGAAACAGAGCTTGTTAAATAAAACTATTCGCGTGCAATGAAAACAAATTAAAATATGCGTGTCAAGGAAAATAAAACTATCGCAAACCCAGTGACTGTTATGAATATTGTGCAGGCGTTTTTTTAACGATAAAATTAGTTGATAGTTTTCCGTTTTTATTACAAGATTTAAAAAAATTTAAACCACGAACGTTCTATTAAAACAATCAAATTTTGAATCGAACTTCTGAAATAGAACGTTCCAGCTCTTTGTATTATTCCAAGCTCGTACAAACTATATGTTATTTTAAAAAAAAAGCTAAATCGCACCTCACCCTTTAAAGTTTAGGCAGCTAAATCAAAAGTTTGAGGGTATGTTTTTGACGGTAAGGCAAACTTTCGGGACTACATGCTCATAGTGATATTTAACTTACTTACGATGATTGCAGAACAACCATTAACGAAACTCACCTGAAACAAAGAAAAAATTCACAATAAGCATTATTTCACTTTAATTTCAAATAGAAGATTATCTATGATATAATATTACAATTAAAAAAAAGGATCGGATTAAATTCTTCAAACTTCAGGATCTCAGCCTTTTTCTCCGGCCAGCAAAATTCTCAGACTATCAAGAAGATAAATTGGAATACCTCTGTTTAGAAAAATTCCCGAAACGATAATAACGATCGGAGAAGACGCCAGGCGCGACCCAATTTCTCGCGTTACATAATTTATCGTCGCGAAAAAGAACTCGGCGATCTTCGAGGACACGCGATAGCATCCCGACTCGCGGGATCAACCGGAGCGTCGTAAAATCGCGCGCGGGATGAATTTTATCGGCGACCAGGGGGGCGTCGTATATTTTTCATGAATAATGTTAATTGACGCGCGCGCGGCTTGTTTTCGCGGCTGCGCGTATATATTTTTGCCGGGTTTTACGGTTACCGGGAGAGTTTGACGTTTCAATTTATTCAAATCGGTAAAAATTATGTGCAAAGTGTTTTACCGCCTCTGCGGGAAATTTGTCCAGTTTAGGAGTTTATGCAAAGCGTGCGTTTAATGCGCGCGTAAAGTTGATACGTAAGCGGGTTTTACGTCGGGATAATTCGCGAATTTAATTTCGGTCACCGCGTCGATTTCGACTTTGTAAATAATAAGGTGATCCGATGAGGTTTTGAATCAGTTGTCATAACTATAACGAACGATAATATTGATGCATTTGCGTAAAGCGTAATGAGCAAGAACGTGCATTACTGCCGAGTGCAGCGTTGCATTAACGTCCATTAAATTGAAGCAAGTTTGACGAGCTTTCACCGGAAAGTTATTTGATTTTTAGTTTTTCTGCGAAATTCAGAAATTCGCCTGCAGAAAATTAATTATGCTTAAATTCAATTTTTAATGAGAGCTTTGTTGTTAAAATTACTACTAAATTTTTTAGAGAAAAGAAATTTTAACGAACATAGAGTAATAACGCAGAATAATAACAATATTTGCATTGTTTCGCAAAATTAAATTATTGAGTTTCAACGGTATAGTTATTACATTGTTATTGCAGATTTCACGTAAAAAATCTTTACATTTTTCGCAAAGAAGAGTTCCACCAATTTTTCAAATTAAATTTAAACTTATCCAAACCAAAAATTTCTCTCGCAACCTTAACAGAAATCGCAAGTCAATACCAACAGCTCCCTTACAAGCAGCCAGAAAACAACGGCATCGGTAAAACAAGCGGCGTCAATGTTCCAATCGCGCTAAATGGCCTCGCGTTGCCTGCAGTGTCCACATTTTTCGAGCCGGCAAATGCATTAACCGAATTGGTCACATCAAACTCTCCCCCGGTGCTCTTTCCCATTTACACCCTGTTCCTTTCTCCCCTCCTGTGGTATTCATGGCGGGGGGGTTTATAAGGGAAGTACTTCCTTTAAGGGATTCCGGTCATCCGATAAAGTACTGTTTATCATATGCTTTTATCGGGCTTCTTATATTTGCTTTTATCGATAAGCGATGGGGTCCCGTTATCAATTCTCCATCAATTCTCTGCTTACTCGGATTGTAAGCGAGGCATTTTTCGAATGCTATTGAGGGTGACTCAAAAAGTGCATAAAATTGCGTAAACATAAAGCCATCAGTATGTCAATGAAAGCTCAGTTAACAGCCGACAAAAAGAAGCTTAGCTTTTTAATTAAAGAAAGCATCCTCGCGATAAATTCCCTCCCCGAGAATCCCATAACTCTGTCGAATTACGCACGCATTTCAATCTCCCCCCCGGCTGCATACTGACGCTCACCCCGGAAGAGGCTCGCAATAATAAACAATTCGCTTAATCAATCGGTGTGATCTTCCGTGCTATGCGCCATTTCCCCTCGCAGTCTTCTCCGCGTTTCTCCGACTACCTCCCCCCCTCCATCCTTCGACGTCTCTCGACGAGAGTATAATTAAATTGCTTCCGATCGAGATTAGAATACGCCAGGAATTTCCATCGTCCTCCCCCCCACCTCCCTCCTCCTCGCGTGCAAGTTTAGAAGGCCTCGGCTCGGAGGAGGAGGAGGATTAAAGGCAAACGATTAAGCGAATACTCTCACGTGGAGAGCCGTTTAATAAACACGACATGATTTATCGGGGGGGTTGGCGCGAGTCGCCTTGATGGGAGAGCCTCTCCAGGATGGTCCTTTAATTGGAACGTCAAGAGTCGCCGGGGTGCTTGAGAGAGCTAAGGGAGGGAGAATTGTCGCCAAGTCTGCGGTCGCCTGTACGACGCTGCTGCTTATTCCTTTCGATGATTCATTGTTTAACCGAGAGAGCCCGACGACGCCTTTTTCGCCTTTCTAACGTGGAAGTTGGTTATAGTTTTAATCGAAAGTGAAAAAGTTTGCTCAGTTTGCACGGCGCTTAAAACGGAAGTAAAATAAAAGGACGCGAAGGGAAATGAAATTAAAAGAGTACATTTGCCGCTGAATTCCAGCGGAAGACGGAGCAAAATTATTCAGCACCGAAGATCGTCGAGAGAGAAAGAGAGAATCCCCGAGAAGTGTTGAACGGGAATCGAAACGAAAAACTAACTCCCATCATGGGCGAATATCAAGCAGCACCTCAGCATTCAATTACCCCTCGGAGCTAAATATTAATGAGGCCCTCGAACGAACAGCTGATACCCATTTTCCCGGCTCGCCGCGCCCCCCGACGCATGTTTTATTCCCGCGATTTCCCGCCGCCGCCGCCGAGAGCCCAATTTACTTTTCCTCCTCGGGTCCGGAAAAACATATCGCGGATCGATCAGCGGTTAATTTATCAAGGGGGGGTGGACATTCGTCACGTGACGCAACGCCACAACCGAGAGAGACGGGGAATGAAATGCGCGGAGGGGTGCTGGTGGTGGTGGGGGCCGAGAGTCTTATTAAATATTTATTCGAAGGCAGGAGGCTGAGAAAGATGCCCGTGATTACGTGGCATGAGCAGTCGACGGATTGAAAGAGAGGAACGAGTGCCGGATCGGAGAATGGGAGAGGCAGATAATTAAATTATATAAGTGGCGCATTTGAACCACCCCCCGCCGGCAGGTGGATAGTTCAGTGACACGAGGGATCTTCTATTGGATAATTTTTTTTATGAAAATAAAGAGTGTCACCGCCTTATCGCGGTGTTAGTCGCTTTGATAAATATTTGAATAGGATGAATTTTCGGGTAGAAAGCCGTCGGGAGACGATTCGCGATTTATTTTCAGCTCGATTAAATCGTGCATTATTTTGTTTCTGCAATTTCGAAACGTTAAGCTGATTTAGATTTGCGGAATAAATATGTGTCGTAAATTCAGCAATTTTTTTTTTTCGATTTACAAGTAGAATATTACCCGGTGATAATAGGGTATGAATGATGCTTTCTGGCAGCAGATTTCTGGCTTATATTGTAATGGGCGCCGAGCCAAATCAGTAAGGTATCACTGAACTTTGAATTTATGTAATCTGTACCGGACGCGTACCCACGTCCAAAGCTAAACGATCAAAATTCCGCCGTTCGACTCACGACAAAGGCGAAAATTCAGCGTTAAATCGCGTCCGCCGCAGACCAGCTCCCGAAAGTGTCCCTTCGTCCCGAGAATCACTGCGACTCCCGTTAAAAATGCCCCTCCACCTCGGCGAGAGCTCAGTCCTTCTGCGCGCCGATGCTTAACGAAGAGGAAGCACTCTGCGAAAAAATTGGATAGCTCGGCGCTCCGCGGCTTCGGGCAGAGATAGGCGGCGAGAGGGTGGAAACCTAAGACAGGCCGGGGGCGGAGGGGGTGGGGGGGGAAGACAGCGGGAGATCGTGAGTGGCTATCTGCTTGATAAATACAAGCGCGCCCGTTGAATAATGCAGGGAAGCGCGAGGAAACAAGTAACCCGACACTCTCCGGGTGTTGTGTGGCGAGCTTCCGAAATACGACTAGATTCGCTCGGGCAGATATATCCCCTTCTCTCCTCCGAATAAATTCCGAATTTTGCCGGCTCCGGCTCGATTTTAAGTCGGCAGCCGGGAGCGTTTATCGCGCGGCCGAGTTTTCGCTTTTTTTTCCCCGCAGCCGCAGCCGCCGCCGCCGCCGCCGACGGTGAATATACATGAAGGGACTGATTGAATTAACGCTGGATGGAAAATTTAGGAGGACTGGGCAGAGGTGGCGATTTTTCTCTTCCGGGTTATAAGTTGGGTTCTTATTTGTTAAAGTGGTTTCGCTGGATTAATGAGGCGGCTTGATGAAGTGAATCAAGCTTTGTATCGATGGTCTTTGTTTAATTTCCACCTGTGCCTCCCACTTGGCACTTTATTCACAAAGACACACCTGCCATCTTTGCCTCACCCGTTTTTGGAATTTGGTCAAATATTTGAGCTGACATATCAATTAAAAACGTGCGTAACGATTATTGCGTTGAATCCAGATCCATATGTTATGTCCATGGTTTTATGGAGGCTTGGAGGGAAGTGTATTTTTTGAAAATATGGATAGAGAGCTGAAGCGAAGTTTCGGAATATTAAAAAGTCTCTGTAATGCTCGAGATTTGGAAAATTTTTAAAACTATAACGCAAGCTTGACCTGGTTTTTAAAATCTCTTGTTATTATACTCTGCGATTCCGATGAAATTTTTATAAAATTTAAAAATAAAAACTGGCTGAAAGCTCTTTCAAGTTTAAAATAATAATCGGATTCGCGAATTCATTTTCATTTCTTTATTTCTTTTAAATCTCTTTTTACAATGATTTTTTAAAGAGTATAATATACAACAAATGCAAAAAAAAGAACCCAACCGCATTCTCCATATTAAAAAATTACATAACCGCGTATCCCGACTATACTTTCAAACGAAAGCACGAAAACCGCGCTTAATCAATTTCCAGCACGATCCATCAAAAGCGCCGGCCCGCAATTTCCCGTCATCGTAATCACGCTAAAACTCGATCGGCCGTCCGTCCGTCTGGAGACGGCGAAATTGAAAAACTGCAGACTAATCCCCGTAAGTAGCCGGAAACCCGGAGGCGATTCGCAAAAATTAGCAGTATAACCCACAGCGCGGCCCTGATTAACCGGAGTACAAGCCTGCCAATCAATTACTCGGGGGGCCGCCGCCGCGAGATGACGACGGCCGGACTCCGCTCCGAGGCACAATGCCATTACCGGCGCGGCGTAAAGGAGAGCCTCTTTGAGAGAGACGGAGGGATTTACTGGCGCGTTACTGCTTTGATTGGGTATTAGCTGTTTATCGGGGGAGGTTTATGACGCCGCGCGGATTAAGCGCTGTTTTTGTTGCTCCGCTTTTGGGCGAAGCGCGGTTCGTTGCGCGGGGTTAATGCGCTCCGAGGATGATTAGAGTGGCGGGAATGTTTTGAATTCTAAGTTTGGTTTACCTAAGCGGAGGATTTGCAAAAAACGCCGCTGAAAAACAGAGCTGCGTTATGCGTTGCGAGTATATAGTTTGTAAGTCAAATATTTTGTTTCAACGTATACATATTCTGTCTGTTTTTAGAGGATTTTATAAGTATATGTTTGAGTTGAAGATTTGTATGAATTTATCATTTGCTGATGTCACTGCCCCTTTTTATCCGAGCTAAACATTGCAGAGCAATCGACGGTATCTAAAATCTAGAAAAGGGTACGCTGACGTCATTGGCTACATATTTACGTATCGCAATATACTGAAATTCAACTCGATTTTCTCAGATTCTAGCTTAAAAAAATCTTTAAATTTTGCTCCCAATATTATTACATACCCCAGAATCGCCGCGTGCAATTTGAAAATTCGAAATTCCGGCTTATAAATGAAAAATTATAAAACGCATATGCAGTACATCTCTGCAGGCGGCATCCAGCAATTTTCATTTCAAGAGCCCGAGAAAAGTATAAGCAGCCTCCCCCCCTCCCCCCCCCTCGGCAACAGTAATTTCTATATAACCCCCGCAGAATTTGCCCGCACATTCCAGCCGCGGTATAGCTCGCAGTCGAGGCGGCGAGCAATAAAAGCATCGCCGCTCCTCGTCGCGGATATCGTTTAAAATAATGGAAAATAAGTGCGGCCGCCTCCCATCGGATGGAGGCAGACGGCGGCGGCGGCGCGAGAAGAGGTGAAGATTGGAATGACAGAAGGCGCTCCGCGCCTATATTGGCATACCGTCCGCTATATAGGAATACTTTAAGAGCGAGCTTCTCTTCCCTCCCGCCTCCGTCGGTCGGGGGCTTCCTTTCTATGGAGAGACGTGTCGTAACGCGGGGGCTCTATTGACGACGCGCCTCGCCCTTAATTGCGATTCAATTGCTTCCGAGCTTCTCCCCAAGACTCTGCCTCTCCCCCCGACGCCTTTTACCGCAAGGAATTTCGAGCCCCCGACCGGTATTCTCTCTTTCTCTCTCTCTCTATCTCTTTCTGGCCGAGCGATGCGCTTTCTCGAGTCGGGAAAAATGTAGGTGACGATGCGAAGTGCCGCTTGAGCGTATTGTGCTTTTCTAAGCTTTCAGGTAGTTTTCAGGAGTATTGGATTGCTGGGGATTGGGAAAGTTATTAGAATGGGTCCCTATTAGTTTGTGCATTAATTTGCTTTTATGAAATAGATATTTATTAGTTTATAGTAGCAGACTGTAAAAATTTATATGAATGACCATAGTTTTTCATAAATTCTACTAGGTTTACAGTCAACTTTGGGTGGTCCACAGAATGTTGTTACAAAGACTGCGTAATTTTTATTCCAAACGTGCCTTTGTGTATATAACAACATAATAAAATCAAAAAACTTGAACAATAAATTCCCCATCTAATATCCAAAAAGGATAAGTTTCGCTTACGTCTCACCGCTCTCCCGCTAAAAATGCAGCGGGACGGGGGCAAAAAGCTCGAGGGGGGAGGAGGCGGAGTACAGTGGCCGTATTCCTTTAAATATTCATGAATTAATAAAGCCGCGTGCACGCGGCATTCGGTATATGTACAAAAGGTCGTCACGGAAGAGCGTCGCGCGACCGGAATTTTCCTTATGACGGCTATTGGCGGCTGCCGTCTATAAAAGGAAGAGGACGACCGGCTCTCTCTCGCTCTCGGCCCCGAGGCTTCGAAATATATCTGACCTTACGATTTCGATAAATCAATCATAAATTTCGAAAGGAATTCGCTCTCGCGTCGCCGCGCGATCGCCATGTTTAATTTATACGCGATGGAAATCTGCATTGTATCGTATTTATACGCGGCGAATATTCGGAAGTGTCGGTTATAATCTATTTATTGGGAACGAGGATTTATTTTCGTATGGGAATTTTGATGCGTCGATATTTAAATCGGAGATATGTTTTATAAAACTTCGTCGAAGGATTTCTTCATTTTCAGGTTTGCTAATTGTTGAATCGAAGTAAAGCTTTCCAACTTCAATAGATAGTAAAATTTCATCACCAACCGATCCACCTCGCTTACCGTCAAACTGTCTCAACATTTCGAACGATATCCGAATTCTCGAAAGAAAAGCTCTAAACACACCATCACTTTCAACTAGCAGCCCCCCCGTTCCCTCGCTACTAGCAGAATCTACAACATTGATTTTCCCGGCACTTACATCACAGCTCTAAAAAGGAGCGAGACGGCAGAAGTCTTACATTCCGGTTAAGCCCGAGCTCCGCGGGAACGAGCCGAAGTTGGCCTCCCTCCCCCCGCCGCCCCCCGAACGGGCGACGCGGCTGTCGCATACATCGTTGTTCGATGCTAATTCGCCGATATTAATGCCCCCGACGTCCAGGCGACTGCCTGAGCCTCGGCCTAAACGCGGGACGGAGACGTGACTTTACGAGGCTCGGGACACAAACTGCAAGCCGGTGCCCGAGAGTCGTTAAGAAAACGACTCTCGCCGCGTATATACACCGATAAAAATTTTAGCTAGACGCGCACCGATGCCCCGTATTAACTTTAATGCGTATTTATTCGGGCTTTAAAAGTCGCCGCCAGGACTTTCGAGGGAGGATTCGAGGCCGAGATTTATTTGCGATTTTGGCGCTTAGGAGACGGATGTAGCAGGGTGTTGACAGTTGGAAATTTCGGCGATATTTGTACCTCGGACAACATTTTAGAATATCAAACTTTCTACGAAAGTGGACGAAAGGCGGTCATTTCATAAAAACTATTTTCAATCTTACAGTAATAGAATGAATCCTCAGAATATATCTCGCAAACCCATTTCACCTTGATTTATTTTCCAAGAAACTGCGAACCTTCAGATTGATCCACCCATCATCATTAACGCGGAATCCAAAGCCGAAACGAAGCTCGACAAATAAAATCATGCAAATCCTCTCGTTCCCGAAAAATCTCTCCGCCTCTCTCTCTCTCTCTCTCTCTCTCGGGCGTTAACGCCGAGACGCTCCTTTCACTCAGCTCCGAAACTATACACGCCCGACGGGGACGGGGGGGAGGGAGGGAATGAGAGCGCGGAAAAGGAGGGCGCGCAAAGGCGCTCGTCGCGAGTTTATTCGCCGGGCGTTACGATCCCGGGGAAAGGATCTCTCTCTCTCCTCGTTCCGGGGTGTATAAACGGACGATGCGTTTATTCCGGCGCTGCAGGCTCGTAAATCGATTCGGACGAATCTCGTATATACGCGCGCCGAGGCGCTGATAAAGCTTGAAAGGCGCGCGCGACGACGACGACGACTCGGCGCTGATTTTCCGCGAGAAGCCGAGAGAGGGGCTCGGGTTCTCGCCGCGCCGACGGAGGAAATGGGATATCCAGGAGGCGACGCGGGGTCCCCTTTCGTTAACGTCACCGGGGTGCAGTTTCGTCCGGGTCTCTGATTTTTGGAGCCCTGGCGTTTTTGGGGCTTGAAATTTTCGCCTCGCGCTTTGGGCGACGGAATTTTGACAAGTTTCTGGAGGGATTTTTAGTGGCGTTTATAAATCGGATAGAAACTACCGGGATAAAGAGCTCGCGCCGCTGAGACGCGGGCGAGTTATAACTCTTTACATCAAAAGTGAATAATATATTCACTTATATATATATATACACTGAAATTTAAATCCTATTTTGTAGAGTTCAGTTTTATTTCTTTGATCAGAAGCAATTC
>UCOL01001544.1:0-35301 GCA_900474335.1 Ormyrus nitidulus
GAGGCAAAGGCCACAAGCATGAAGTATTTTTACTTTTCGCCGGTAGGCGGCGACACTCAAAATGTCAAATCCCAATAGATTCTATAATTCTTCAACTTTGTTCTTTTGAAAAATTATATTTTACTTCATATTCAATTATGTCCGAAAAGTACGAAATTCAAAGATGTATAGCAAATATCAAAATCATCCTTTTAATTTATGCTAAATTTCAACATTTTTCAGCTTCATTTATTTAAAAAGAGGCCATAATTTCTAACTGTACAAGGGTGATATTTATTTCATAAGAAGGTTCAGGCCATTGTTTAGACAAACATCCGGCAAGCGATTAGCATAGAGCGAAAATCGGCAACTTCCCATCCTTCGAATAGGTCGTCAATAACGCGATTGTCGAAAGGCTCGTTTTTTTTTCCAATGCTCGGCCCTTCTAATCGCTTACGGACGCAATACAGTTAGGCTTTGCTGCGAAGCCGAAAAGGAAGTCCCCGCGCGCATTTCCATAACAGTATTTTTTTTCAATTGTCAATTATCCATTCTCGCTCGGCGCGCGACGAGCGCCGGCCGCCGCCGCGCTCGCAATTTCAATGGCCAAGTCGAACGGGAATATTAATACGAAATAGATTAGTTCGGGCCGCGGCTACCGGCCTCTCTCTGACTTTTCCAAGGCACGAATAGGACATCCGCGAACGAGCGAACGGTATAAGGTCTGAAAGGAGTGCCGCGCTTTAAAATCCCCTGCTGCTGCTGCTGCTGCCCTCCCGAGATTGCCTTTTACACGCGGCTTGTCGAGCTTGTTTGTATATATATATGTACGTGCTTCGGCTTGGTGGAGGTGATTTTTCCGCCGTGTGAAATTTTGCGCAGCCGCGGCCTTCTTTGGATCTTTCGATCGATCGCGGGAGTAAAAATAGATGATCGTTAGCGCCGTCGTGATTAGGTGCGAACCTGTTTCGAAAACTTGCGAAGATTTTTCAAAGCTGTACATGTGAGTTTGTTCCGAGTATTCACTGATAAATGGCAGGGAAAAAGAAGGATCGTTTTAGGAATAAAAAACGCAGCCGAACAGTTACCGATATTAAAATTGCTGTAATCAGCTATTGTATTTTCCTAACGTCAAAGATATTAATTGCATTATCTTTGAATTTTCCAATATTTCTCACGCCACAAAAACTCCGACGCGCATAATGACTATTTACTCGAAAATTTCATTATCGCCTCCGTTCAATTTAGTCATTAACTTCGCCCCGGACCTAAAAAAAAAAGAAAAAAGACCGACCTGACCGAACCTTCCTCGGAGCGCGAGAAAAACTTATCGGAACGCGATCGCTCATTATCAGCCTCGCGCTGCACCGGACGCAACAATGGGTTGCCCGACGGAACTTAATTCGATAACTGTAAACCGAATTAACCAATATAATAGATCTCGCAACATCGAGCCTCTTAATTTTACTAATTGAATCGGAACGATTTCTTCTCCTCCGCGGGGCCTAATTGGGCCTCATTACGTTATTACGGCGACGCGGTCATCGGGATCGAAAGTTCACCTGGCGCCGAATCAAAAAAAAAAAAAAAAAAGAGAAAAAAAGGCACCGGAGGAGGATCCGTCCGCGGAAAAGAATCGTTCGAATACCACCGGGACAATGTGTGTTTGTGTGCGAGAAGCAGCGGTAAATTAGAAGAGTTTGCGCCGGCGATGCGTGAAAGATAACGGATCCTTTAGGGCCTAATTAGTAATTAACGAGCGTCTGAAATGGCGCGCTCTCGTTGCTCGATCGCGATCTGCGCAAATAATTTAGCGATAATGTCCCGGACTCGAGAGCCGCGCTAAAAATCGGGCCGACTTGCCGCGCGGTCTTGTTTCGGGGCACAATAGAATTGCTCGCCGCTTGTTTGGGTTAAACAAGCAGGCACTTCTTAGCTGGCTAGAGAGGTGAGCGCGAGCATTTTTAAAAGTATTAACGTCGAGGAAAGAAACGAAGCCTCGATGAAGCTTCTTTAATATGTGTCGCGTCTTAATCGGTAGAGATTAGTAGATTCATCACGTACGATGCCGTCATTCGTGATATTCAGTTATTACACGTCTCCAATGACGATAGCTGAATGAAACTGAACGATAGCGTATTTTTCCAGCGAATAAATTAAAATGA
The DNA here is from genome assembly GCA_900474335.1 of Ormyrus nitidulus. Classification (NCBI taxonomy): domain Eukaryota; kingdom Metazoa; phylum Arthropoda; class Insecta; order Hymenoptera; family Ormyridae; genus Ormyrus; species Ormyrus nitidulus. Next base: position 2,145 of record UCOL01001544.1, read on the forward strand.
TAAATCGAAAAATGTCGTATTATTTTTGCGCGAAACGGAAGAAGCTGAATTGAAATCAATGGAGGCACTGTCGATCAATCCCAGTTGGATTTCAAACAAAAAACCTTCATTTATAATCGTCATTGTAAACAACCGAACTACCAACGCGAGCCTGCAGCAAAATTCGTTCAATGTCGATCGGCGAAAAATAAAAAAAATCCCTTCCAACCTTCCGTATCCTTTCCCTCGCCGGCCGAAAAGCCCAATTAAAGCAATTTAAATCAGTCCTTAGAAGCCAGCAGCGATTCGCGAGAGCCTCGCTCCGCTCGCCGCACGAGTCGCGCGCGGAGGACGCCGAGGACTCTCAGACTGGGACGCGCGCGCGGCTCTCGGTGCGCGTGCGCGTGAATCGCCGATGAACTTAACGGTCGATCACGCGGCTCCTCTCGGTGCAATGCAGCGCCTGCAGCCGCGCGCGCGCGCGAATCCTCGTTCTCACGCGCTACTCTCCGCGAGCAGCTGACTTTTCTCGGAGGAGGCTCTCGGCGCGCGAGCGAGGCAAAGAAGCGTTTCGAGAGCCGGAGCCGTAGCGCCGAGAAAAGTATTATGGGCGTAGTTTTTGCGCCGGGGCTTCTTTGCTTGTTTTTTCTTTTTTTTTTTTCATTCTCGGTCACGACTTTTTGCCGGAGAAGTGTGATTGCGGCGATGGAGGAGTTTTGTTTCTGGCGATTGTCGAGGGTTGTTGGAGGGCAAATTTCGAGAAGGCACGATATATAGTTTCGGTTGAAGTATTTTTACATTTTTCGATTATCGTTTTTACGAGGGTTCTGTACATTCGCAATCACCGAGAGTTTCGAACGCTAAACCGTGTTAGTTTCCGGAATTTTCGACCGGATTTCAATAAAACCAAGAAAATATTTTCCTTTTCGAGAATGCAAAAACGACTCGCTTTTCCTCTCCGGCGGTTGTAAAATTTTTTGCGCTCCACTTGCAATAAAAATGCTAGAGAAACGCCTCAACAAACCCGTCAAATCTCGGCCCCGCAACTCCGAACAATGAGCAAACGACTGCCGGTCAGCCCGGCGGCCACATGTTCCGGCTCCTAAATCTCGAAGAAAATTCACTCGGTGATTTATCGGCCAGAAGGCCTCGGTCGCCTATCAATTTTCTCGTGAATTTCAGCTGATTAAGTCCTCCGCATTGACTCACAGATCTTATCCGAAGGCCTCATTCAAATTACGTCCTTTAACCGAGTCGCTATTTATTTTCGCGACAATAAACAAGCAGATAAAGGCCGCACAATTTTTCCCGCGCCGGTTTATCTGAAATTTCGTTAAATAAATCCCGCGGCTCTTTTCGAAAGTCTGCGCAAAGCGAGCGCTGCACGCATCTCTTTTTCCGTCTCTCTCTCTCTCTCTCGGCGTCGGGCTTATCTGGCGTCTCTCCCCTTATTTTTTACGACGACAATTTCCACCTCGGCGAACAAAGCTGCTGCCCGTAAGTGCGTCCAGTGAAAGTGAAGTTATGCGCGGAATTTTATCGACGCGCGTTTCTGTGTCCCGCGCCGATCAGCTGCGCGCGATTCTTTAATGATTGGAGAAAAATTATGGGTTGCGCAAAGCCGTCGGAGGATGACTTTTTGTGCTCTTGTTTCGAGGCTAAATGGAGTCGATTAGCCGAGTGGTTTTCTTAAGAGGAACAGTGAATCATACGTTTTTTTTTTAATAAGTCACGTAAGATTGTTGTGAATGAAGAAGATTGTATAGTGTCGTGTGCTCGGAAGGTAAAAGTTGTTTATTTTTAAGTAACTTTAGAAAGTGACTGTATGCAAATTTTCGTTAACAAGTGTTGAAATGTTTTGAAAATTGTTGTTTTGGTACTTACCGTAATATATCATTAGATTCATAAAAGCAGAATATTATATAATGACTATAATTTAATAGATAAAATCGACAAGAACGCATAAACTTGGATTTTCCAATTATCCTCTAATAATTGTCTCTCCATGAAAAATTCATATTAATTTGCACGTAATAAAATATTTATCAACCTCAAAATTTTGCAATGATCGAATCGATTCTTACGAGAGGCGCGCAATCGATAAATCCCGCGGCATTATATTCGTCTCGATTCCCGAACTCCTAAATTTTCCCAGACATATTACGCACTCGAGCAGTCGCACAAAGTAAACCGTTCGAATAATCAAACGGACCAGTCAAACGATACAGACACTCTATCATTTGCCACAATACCCGCGCGGGGGAATTGCGTCACATTTGCATCTCCGAGAGACCCGCAGCCCGAAACAATAACGATCATTACGTGGCCAATATATAAGCGATGAGAGCGAGAGCCTCGCACGCATTATAATATTATAGACAAAATGTCGCCGCGGTTCGCGACTCGATCGCTCGATTCTTTAACTTTCTCCGCGCGGCTCGGAACGCAGAGGGATCGAAGTCTCTAAACAAAGGCGGCATTTGTTCGAAGCTCCGCTTTAAGGACAAATATTTTAAATGCCAAGGAGGAACGAAGAGGATTGCGAGACGATTTTCGAGTCGCATGATTCATGGGTACGCCGATCTTCATTGTGTTTTTTTTTTTTTCTTTCTCGAGACTTTTCTCTTCCCGGGGCTTTTCTCAGCGACAGTCGGACCGGGGGGGAAGAGAAATCACCGCTTCGAGAATTAATGGTCCTTAAGATTTTTTTACGCGCCCTTTCTAATTGCGCCGTTGCGAAATGTGGCGCGGTTCGATAATAGTCGGATCGATTGTTTTTTTTCTCGAGAAGAGGATGAGATTGAGATTCTTCGATCGGTCATTATTCCCTGTCGTATGTGAGGTTTGGGAATCGAAATTTCTAAATATTAATTTATAAGAAAGCTGAAGCGAAATTCGAAAATTGTTATGTCATTGCTAAATTTAATCGAGAACAAAACAGGTTGCATTATTGCAGTGGACACTGAGTAATAAGATTATGCAATTAAACCACTTGACTCGGATAGAATAATGCAGGGCCGAAACAAATGCGTATAAAATATACGGCCTATTCATTTAGAACAAATAAGGAAACTATTTACAAACATTGTATAATCGGTGGTATTTTAAACAAACGCACGTAAATCCATTGAAACGAGCGAGAAATCGGCGGGTTCCCGCGGACGCAATTCCGCGCGCAAATATAAAGTCCGCTCCCCTGGGCAGCGGCGGTAACTTAGCGAAAATTGGCCGCGCGCCGCGTTTTAAAATTGAAGTTACGAAAGGACACCCGGAAATTAAGCTTGGAATTTTCAGAAAAAAAAAAAAAAAAAAAATACTTTGGGAGGCGAAATCTTTTTTTTCTTTCTCCAGTCTCGAGTTTCCTGCGTTACCCGAGCCGAAGTTATAAGAATTTCATCGCGGGGCGCATGTACGCACGCATAATATTTCTTTGATATAAATCGAACGGAAAAGTTTGACGTCGAGACGGAGAGAAAGAGAGAGAGAAGCCCTGGCAGCGGCGAGAGAGCTGCGAAGGCTCGCTTCTTTGCTTTTCATTCAGCGGAGGAAATAATCCATTTAGCGCATTCTTTTCCCCCTCCATCGGCGCGCCGCGGCGTTATATCTTCTTTCAGGCTTTATCGGTGAGCGATGCATCGGGCACTTTTGCGGGGAGGGAATGCCTTTGGCTTTTGATGAAGTTGTGCTCGGTTATGATTATTTCTTACTATACGCGGCGCGCTTAATGTAAATACTTTTCTGCTCTTAATGGGAGAACCTTTTAAACTGTGCGCGTTAATTAAGAAGTCGCGGATTTCTTCTGAAGGTATACGAGGCGCGGTACGGCATTATTACGGTAGAACGTTCGAGTCGTATTTTAGAATAATTCGCATCAAATCTCGGAAAAATTTGTAAAAGTGTCTTGTTCATTTGCCAAGCTATAAAGCTTATCAGGCTTGAAAATAAATTAGCTCTACCTGCGAGGCATAAAAAATAAACCCAAGCCACTTCTGATCTTTCAATTTAAAGCCTCCAACTGGCATCCGGCCTTTTTTTCGAAAGCCGCGCGCGGATAAGCCGCGTTTAATTAGTTTCTCCGAACTATCTTAATTTAATACACGGCGCATCCTACATTACCCCCTGAAAACGCTCCTCCCGAAAAAAGCGAGCATCAGAAATGCGAAAAGCCGAGCCGTCAAAGTATCTCTCGCTCGGCGCTCTCTCTCTCTCTCTCTCTCTCTCTCTCTCTCGCATTCGACATCTCTCGCATATTTCCTCGGCCCATCGGCGCTCTCGGCGCGCTCCTCCATTTTCCCCTCGGGAGGTTTTTCTGGGCTCTCGGGGCTCTCTCTCTCTCTCTCGGTGCGGTGCGCAGAGAGAGCGCAAGGATGACTGCGCTGCTCCGTGTGCCCGCCTGCTGCAGCTGTTGCTCTCTTTTTGGCGGCTCTCTCGCCTGCCCGAGGAATGCAAGCAAGGACGCGCCGTAGCTGCACTCGCCGCGGCGCGCGCGTGTGACGACCGGACGGCCGTGACGGCCGCGAGAGAGAGAGAGAGAGAGCCGGCAGCGGCGCGCGAATTAATGCAGGCGCGTTTATGCGCGCAAGCGCAAAGAGAGCCCTCTCATTATCGTAAGCGCGGCCGGGGCGCCGCTAATTACTTTCCTGCGGCAGACGCGATTCGCCGCCCGGATAAAGTCTCCCCCCCCCCTCCCCCCCGGGCCCCTGGAATCCGCGAAGGGAAAGTGAAAATGATTGGCAGCTGAGGAGAGGCTTTTATTTTGGATTGGTCGAGCTGGAATGCCACAGCCTGATCGAGACTAGGGAACGTTTTCCTCCTGCTGCAAGCGAGGCTTTTAGTCCGGCCTGCGCTAATTATGAGGAGTAAATGAGGCGAGGGGAGCGAATCTTGATAGTGTTTGTCACTTTGCGAAGGGGGATTTTCAGAGGGTCTTGGAGGACTAACTTTTATTGAAAGTGGTGTAAAGTATTTAAATGATGTGCTATTATCGTATGTTTAAATCACGAAAAATTTAATTTCTTGCAATACGCTTTTTAAAGTTTTTACAATTTTTGCCTTCGGAGTTTCTCAGAGTTTCGTATGCCGATCATCTCCTTGTTAATTTCTGCGGGAGTTAGAATTGAGTATCCTTGAAGGTATGACAAATGGCTCGGTCAGGTTTTGAATAAATATGAATATTTGCAAACGGAACGAAGCGATTTTCAAGGCAATGATTGGCGATTTAAACGACGATTGCTGACTAGCGCGTATTTACATTTAAAATGAAAGTAAACGTTTCTTTTCAGAAACAGGACGAAGATTAATATTTAGCTTTGCTAACCTTGGACCAAAAAATCGTCAATTCCACTAGTAAAAAAAAACAGACACTTGTTACCATTGCACGGTGAGGTACTAACCTGCGTAATGCATTCTTAAATACCAGTCAATCAAGTATCAATGTAATATCGACAACGATCCGATGAATTTATCATCTGACCTCCTTCGCGACCGTTCACAAACGAAATTCCGATCAAATACCGATATTCCGCCTTTCGTCCGGCGACTTTTTCGCCGACGATTTCGACTTTGCGCGCGCAGAAAAAGCCATGCATAAGCTTAGTCCTTCGCGGAACCAATCAGTGCCTCCTCGACTATTTTTCAGCGGGACGAATCAATATTTATGAAAGGCAGGAGTCGTTAGTTTAATTCTCCTTCTCCCCCCAGGCAATTACTTGCCGCTGGAAGCCCATTGTGGCGGAAGACTGACGACATCGGCACCTACGCCGAAGAAAGTTGAAAGCGCAACAAAAAATCGGCCGAATCTGCACGTGAATAGATCGGCAGTCGTTAAAAAAAAAAAAAAAAAAAAACGAGCCTCTTTAACGAGGTTCGGGGAGAGAGAGAAAAAAAACTGACCGATCACGCGGATTTATTAGTTTACACGAGACGTGCGTCAATGAAGCGATCAAGTGTTGCTGCCTCTTTTATCCTCGGCGTTCAACGGCCTCGATCTTCTCCGGTTACCGAAAGAATGTAGCTCGCGCTTGCAGCTGACGGGAAAAGTTTCCAGCCGCTGACTTTTTCGATCGGCAATGAAATCTAATACGGCTCTTTGGACCAATCGGCGGAATGGTTTTTGATATCGAAAAGGGTTTCTTTGTTCGGAGTCGGGGATCAAAACACTCGGGGCTCTTGTTTGTTATGGCGAGATCTGTTTTTATGCTTATATTTTCGACTTACTTTCATTGAAACAAAAGGTTACTTTATAAAAAAAAACTGCGGGATGTTAATTGAAATTTTAATCAAGAGATATAAAAATGATAAGTCATTCTTGAGTCATGTTTGTTTTAAGAAAAAGACCTTAGGTTTATTATGGAGGTCAGGGTGGAACTGCTACTCCACATTTTATTTGGTTCTCCAGCAATATAACGAGTTTAGTGATTATTGTCCGATGCTGAAGATTGAAGAAGGACATTTAAATACTGGCAAAGTCGCAAACGATTCATCTTGTATACTTCCTCAACGGAATAAGAAATCAATTAAAAGTTAATTACAAAGATACGGGACCTTCACTTTTTGCTTCTTTTCTTGAAAGCATCAGATTACAATTTCGAAATGGACATTAGACCTGAATCCATCGCGGAAGTAAGCAAATTAATTGCTAAATTTCGGTCGAACGAAAGAGCAGTCGAAAGTTTGCGCTACCGAATACAAAGACCCCGAGAAAATGAAGAAATCATTTCCAGCCAGAGACCGTCCAAGAACAGAAAAGAGAAGCTCATAAATTTCTAACCAGGAGATTTAGCACAGCCGTCAAATTTCTCGAGCCGCGCTTTTGCCGCGGAGAGGCCCATTGAGGTCTCATTATGCTAATAAAACTTATTTACCTCGTACGTCTGCCAAGGCGCACGCGACAAAGAGCTCCTAATTCACTCTCTCTCTCTCCCCGTTCACAAAAGCAGGCGGCGGAAGAAAAGAGCAGCCGTTCAATTTCCTAGGGAGAAAAACGCGCGCCGCTGCCGCCGCCGCCAATTACAAGCGCATCGGACTTCATCGATGAAACCGAAAGTTCGTATATAAGCCTTCCCCATTATCCGCGCTCATCGCGCCGATATAAATTTCACTCGCGGCCCTCTTTAAGCCCCGCTCGCAACACTCTCCTCCGTCTCCTCGATTCACGTATATACACGGGCAGATGCGCGCGCGGCTCCTTCTAAATCGAAAACAAATACACACAGACACACCGTTGACGCGCTCGCGAGAGGAGAGGACTCCTTAAGAGGATATAGATTTTCAGTGGCAAGGGTATATCGCGCGTGCATCGCGGATAGAGCCTTTAAACACTCCGATCATTGTCGTACCTCTCTCTCTTGCTCCTGCTCGGGTGGTTCGGAGGTGAAAGTTTCCTCTCTCGCCTTTTTTCCCTCCCATTGTTCGATTACCTCTGGATAAGAGGCAGCACACGTATATACCAGGAGGGGGAGCTTCATTGGCACGTCGACTGCCGGTTTCGAGGTCCCTTACGGCCGCCGCGCTGTCTTTGTCTTGACAACGAGCGCCTTATTTCTCACTCGGCATTTCGACGACAACGGCGCGACACAAGAAATCAATTTCACTTTTCGGATTTTTTTGTTTGTTTGTTTTTTTCCGGACTCCTCGCCGAGCTCCCGAGACTTAGGCCCCGAGTGAAAGGGTCGCGTGCACATCCTTTTAGCGGGCTTTTAATGAAAATTTAAGATACGGCCGCCTCCCCCACCCGCTTCCGAGAGCTTGACTGACAATGGACGAGGACCGGGGGCTTTGGAAAGTGCGCGCGGATTCTTTGACGAGGTTTCTCTGGATGGGGTCCGAGAGAGGATGTTTAGCGGCTGTCGAAAAATGCCTCGCCGGGGAGATTTCGCGAAGATCGCGCGGCGGAGATTGGAGCGCTGAAAAGGATTCTAGTCGTTTATGAACGGCAAGAAAGGATGCTTCCGAACAAAGCCGGTGTTATTGGTTTCGATTGAGAGGATAAACTTGCAGGGAGGATGGAATCCTGGCTATTTAGAGACTTCTGCCAATGAAAGGCCCCCGGTAATGATCGGTAAAAACTTTCTTCCCGAGTTAAGAGATCATTTGTTCGGATAATTAACATTGTGATTTATAGGATTTTGTTGAAATTTATTTGACTCGTTCACAAATATGAACGATTGAAACTTGAACTTCCTTGTACAATACACAAAATTTTCCTTAATTAAAAAAACTACTCTTTTGACATTCCACTCTTATCGATTTTTCCCCGTTCCGAACAGAATTTCCTCAGCCGCCTTCGTGAAAAATTACCTCGTCAATTTTTCCAACATCGCAATCCCATTCACAAAAGCTCGAAACACCGCTATCAGCGATTAAAACAAAGCACGTACAATATTGCTCAAGACCGAGCAGTCAATGCAGCATCGCAGGCATAAATCAGGCAAATCTCCCAATCCCCGACGACATAAACAAACAAAGCTCGCCAATATCTCCGCCTCGATTACGATCATTGTTCGCAGTCGTCAAAACGGCGAACTTCCTCCGTCCGACACTCCCACAATCGATCTCCCCGCGGCCACCCACCGACGCGTAGGTGAGCCTCGAACGCGAAAAAGGCCGACTCCTCTCTGTTCCATTGTCTTTCCGTATACGACGGATTCGGTATCACCTCCGGATTTCATAATCCCCGGCGACGCTGTATTGTATATAGTACTTGCGCCGAGCGCAATTACGAGTCACGGTCATCGATCACCTGACGGACACGTCTCTCGATCGGCATGGGAAGAGAAAAAAAAAAGAATCGAGCTCACGCGACCCTCGAGGGGGTTGCTGCTTTGCTTTCTTCTCGCTTAATCGCTTTCGGGAAACGAGAGGATCGTTTGTTACGCGGTAAGTCTCTCTTGCGCAACGAAGTTACGAAGAATCGGGCTCTTTCTTTTTTTAGCTCGATTTTTTTTTCTTTATATCGCGGATAAGTGAAATAAATCGACTGTACGCAAAGTACGACAAATTGAAGCCGCGCGCCGTCGTGAGATCGCTCTTTTTACGCGGGCCGCCGCCGCTTCGACGTGAGAAAGAATCGGGATTCGGAGGTAAAAACTTTACGATTCATTACGGGATTCTTTTCCTTTTTGCCTCGACGAATGTGCTGGATGTCGATAAAATTTGAGAAAAGCCATTGTGACGTCACGGTTATCGCATTCGGAGATTGTTACGACTTCCTCTCTTTCAGCCGCGCGCGGATGAGCAAAAAATTTCAACTCTAAATCAAATGTGCGATAAAGAGTATGGAGTGCTTGAGCAGTTCGGTTTACGGCCTGCGAACGCGGCCCGCTGTAAAAATTCCCGGCTCAAAATTAAAAAAAAATGAGCATCGGCCGTCGATTGAGATATTTTTTAAATTAAATACCGTTTTCAAAATTTATCTTGTCGTATACTTGCCTCGATGAAAACTTGATTGACGCAATTACGGTTCGAGGTATTATTAACGAATGCTCCAAATAACCATATAATTATGTGATTAAGTTACACAATTTTGAAATTTTGATATGCTAAATTTTTGCGCTGCGCCGCGGTCTTCTCTCGCTCGACGAAATAAATTAATTTTATCGGCGCATTGCCGACAATCGTTGCAAGATCTTAATCGCGAGTCTGTACTTCGCGAAAGATAATTATCTCTTCTCTTCGAGCACCGAAGTTTATCTCTTCTCCGATGCTCACGATGATAATGAACAATTTTAAACTTTGCTCGAGTCAATGTTCTTAGAAAGTACAAGTAAACAACTCGATCGACTAAACCGAGTTCCTAAGCTTTAACAAGCCGTACCTTAAATATCCCTGAAATAAAATCAAGCTTTTCCCAACGTAGGACTACGACACCTTCACCAATAAGACATCACAGCCCCCAAAAAGCGAGTTTCCAAACAGTCCTTAAAATTCAATCCCGAACCTCCTCGTCCCCTCTCAATCTCCTCGTCCCGCTTACAAAGGCCATCTCCCTCACAAAGGGCCGCTCCCCGCTCCTCCTCCTCTGCCGTCTGCCACTTTTTCGTCGCCCAGAAAAACGGGACGTACTGTCCGCCGTTCTCGCGGATCGAGAAAGAGACGGTGAAAAAGGGACCATTAGCTCCGTTTTCACGAGCGGCACGAGCGGCAGCCAAGGTGAAAGTAAAATGTCATCCTCTCTCTCTCTCTCTCTCTCTCCCTCGCGCTCACGGAGATGACCTTCGGAGATGGAACGCTAACCTTAGATCCACGCTTTCCGCCGGAAAAATGCCTGCACGTTTTTCGCTTTAATTCAGCGACGTGACACGTATATCGCCGCGAGCGCGGCGCCCGGAGAGAGATCTCCGCGCGGCCTGCCCGCCGCCGCCGCCGCTGATGATTTATGGGGATCTCATGCGCCGGGGCAGATGCGCGAGCTCGATAAGTCGATCTGCTCGGGCTAATTGGATGACGCCATTGATATAGGATCCTTCCTCCGCCGAGAGAGAGAGAGAGAGAGAGGCTCTCTCGCGCGCGAAAGCGGGCTTTTCGTTGTTAATTAATCGATTATGTTGTCCGCGAGTGCGAATTCGCTGGTTTTGCAATCGAACCTATATCGAACAAATTACTTAATTGCGGATTCTTTCCTCGGGGAGCTAAGATTTGCTTTTTTTTTTCATATTACTACAGTGTTTCTCTTGTGCGGTTATTGTCTGGCGATTCGATTACGGTTTAAATTAATTTGGAGAACGAACACGGGAGGTTTACGTTCGTTGCCCGTTGCGTAAAAAGATTTTTGTAACTGTATAGGGGCTAATGTTTATTCGCACGCGAAGCTTACATAAACGTATTTTCATTTTAAATACAATTGTCAGGATTTATAGTGAAAAAGGTAACTTACGATGAAAATAAAAAAATTAATTCACCGTTAAATCAGCATACATTAAGCAAAATGGTGTCGTTGTGCGCAGCATTTGGTACGAGATATGTCATATTTAAATTAATGATTCTGCATAAAATCCCGTTTTAATGACTCTTATTAGCATAATAAATTTAAACACATCATAAAGCTTTTTCACCCAGAGTCCCCTTGTTTTCTCATATTTCAGGGTATCATCTTACATTCCGAAATCCCGCACTTTATTCGGCAGAAAAATAAATACCGGAGATTTAAAAACTTTCCTTCCTCGCGGCCGCTTTGTTATTAATTACCGGAGAGGAAACGAGAGTTTCACGCGAGCCGCGAGCGCCTTTTTTTTCAAAACAGCCATTGCGCAACGCGCGCCGCGCGGCAAAAATTGATTTCAACAATTAATTAATTGTCAAATGGCGATTGAATTTTTGACGAAAGGCCAAAACCGTTGCACGAACCCGAAAGTACATTAATTTTCCTACCTATATGAACCGGCGCCCGGCTCGTAAATCACTTCGGTTTTAGATTATGAAATTCTTCAAAGTAAACACATTTAGGAAGGTTACATGAAAATAAGGTAGTAAAATCGGGGCCCCCACGGAAAAGCGGCAGATAAACGCGGATGTATCGATGAATATCAAGCAGACAAATTCCTAATTTATGGCCGGGTTATCCAAGAATCGTAAAGTTTTAGCGCTTTTTTCAAGACGAAAGTCACTTTTCACTTTCCCCCGACCGAAAATCAGGTTCAAATTAAATATTATCTAGAAATGTCACAATTACTTTATTCCTAGCGTAACGAAATTGTTATACAATCTTTCCCAACGTGACTTTGAGAATTAATCTTACCGACAGTTCACTGCTTTTATGACGGGTAAGTTTTGTTTAAAGGAAGTATCATAGTCTTATGTTTGAAGATAAATATAGCTGCATGTAACAAAATCGAATTTGAGTAAAACAGGCGTAACTGCTTTCTAGTTAAAAGTTACTTAAGACTGGATAACTTATTTTTTGGCTTATTCTTTGAGTTAATCGTTGAGGAAACTAACGAGACTGTCAGCTTATTATTTTTTCACGGTACATTATTCCATCAATAAGTGCCTCCAAGCCTAATTTGCATAAAAATAAAGTAAGCCAACAAAAAGAGAGCATTGGCCAATTGCTCTAAATAAAGTAGGTCATTGTGTTACAGCCCGATTAATCTTACATTCTATTTTAATGCTAAACAGTTCGTCTTCGCTTCTCGAAAAAAAAAAAAAAAATGAGCATCGACGCGCTTTAAACCCAAAATTGCCCAACGAGTCTCCGCTTCTAAAGAGCGAAAATTTCACTTATCCTTCGAAAAAAAAACGGCCTCCTCGTCCAACGTGTACACTCGTTCATTTTGCGTTTTTACGCCGATTACTTCCTCCTTCCCAGTCACAGGCAATTTTCTCTCCCCGGGCGAAAATTGCCTCGTGAGATCCCTTTTGCAAACCCCGGACCCTCGGAAAATGTCATCGCGGTGCGCGATTGCGCAACGCGCACAAATTTCACTCGTTTTCTTTTCCTCCGAGCGGCGATCTTGAGCCGTGGCGTGGGAGAATTTCGGACGATTACGTGCCCCCCGCGAGAGTGTATTAGCTGCGGTTTCGTATCGATCGGAGAGCCCGTCGTTGCCGATGCAACGATTTTGCAACGCGGCGATGATTTGGCTGCGTTCGCTTTGCATCGCGCGATTTTTTTTTCCACCGAGGAGTATTGCAGCGTTGCGGATTCCGCGGAAAAGGAGAGAGAGACAATAGTTTTCGATGTAAATCGAGGGACAAAAGAAATTTTTTTCTTTTCTTTCATGCGCGAGAGACAATTGACACTGATTTTCGCGATCGGCAGCAGCTTAGTTTCGCAAATTGATTTCATAAAGGCGTGTGAAGATTCCGGGGGAGTGGAATTTCTGAAATGCAGACTCTGATTATAAAATCAAAGATCTTTGCCCATTCTTTTGTAATGCCTCGCAATTAGCACTGTGAAAACTCTTTTTATCTATGTGGGTTATTTACTTTTAATTGCTCTAATCTAAAATCGCGCCGCGTTAAAACAAGTGTTTTACGATTGTATTTGTTTTGCGAATTTATTATCATTTAAATGTAAACTTTTACCCAGATTTATCATCCGTGCGGTAAAACGTGCATTAACAATTGTTTTTCTTTCTGTTGCAGGTACGTACAGCCGATCGCAATCAGTGCCTTTACTTTATCTCCACACCGTAAGTACCGAATTATTAAGAAGCCGCTTTTTTTTTATCTCGTTCAACACAAAAATGCGAAAGCACCGCGCGTAACCTTCAACGTTCAAAATGCTCGCAGCGGCTGGAAATCATTATTCCTCAAACAAAGACATTGCGAAAAACCGTGGAAAGAAACAATATCATCAAAAAGCCCAAAGACTCGGCGCCCCGCAATAACCACACATTCCAGGCAGCCAGCAAGTTCGAAGGCGAGCTTATATAGCAACACCTCGACCGCAGCCTAAACGTCCGAAATCAGTCCTAAAATTACCGACATCCTCTTTTAGGCTCGTGCACTCCGTGCATTCCTGCAGCCCTCAATTTCCTCTTCACTCTCCTTTCTCTTTTTTTCTTTTTTCCCCCGCGGAGCGGAAAAGTTAAGGCGTTTGTCCGATTCGTTAACCACACGTTGCCGCGCGCGGCGCTCTCGGTGCGCGCCCCGGCCGAAGCGTGGGAAGAAGCTGCGCGCGGCGCTCGGCGCGCTCGCCGCCGATTTACTTAAACGCTTTGCCCTCGAACTTGGCTGATATCGGGGCTTTATACTGTTAAGGCGCATAGATGCGGAACGCGCCGCGCACCGGTTTAACGCTGCTGCGGCATTTATTATGTATGCGAGGAGATGTTGTAGTCTCTCTCTCTCTCTGTCTGTGGGGCAAAGTTTATCGCGGATATACGCAGGACTTACTGACCCGTTGCCGTTTTTATGGGGAGGTTTTATGGGGGGGAGCGAACCGTTCGCCGGGAGGAGCTGCACCGTCGGTTTAGAGCTTTTTTCGAGCTTTGCGGGATTTAAGGTCGCCGGGATTTAGTGGCCGATTGTTATGGCTCGTGGTGAAAATTAGGTTTTATTTTAATGAAGGAGTTGGGGGGCTTTATTGTTCTTAGGTCAACGTGATTTATTTTAGGATCGAAGTTTATAATAGGAATTAGTTTTTTTTTTTTTTTTTAAGAAGGTGCAGTTTTTAGTATAAAATTGATACTACAGAATTTAGATATGTACAGAAATAATTAATGATCGATAGGCAGGATAATCTTTCATTTTAGTATAGCTTTTGATCAGTTTTAATAATTATAAAATTTTTATTGCGCGATAAATTATATATATAATATAAATGATAACTTTTGAAAGAATACTTTTGAAAAAAGGGAAAACTGGTTCGTTGTACCGTAAAATAAAATATAACGTTACACCATAAAATTTAAATCTATTAATATTACAAATTTGGCGAAATCATTCTTTTACGGGGCTATGAAAATCGGATTAGTTTTTACGATTCCGATAATTATTCTTATTGCTGCTAAATTCTCAGAGACTAATTTATCGAGGATCACCCGCAACGTCGACTTTTTCAAGCGTCCCCGATGAGCTCGGGTTTTACGCTTCGGCTTTTATGCGCAATTGTGATCTTACGGTGATGAGTCTGCAGTATTTACGTGTCAGTTTCACACGGTTGGTAAAACTTCCAGGAAATCCTATAAAAATCGAATCTTTCCATTGATCGTTTCATTTATGTAATAGGCGTCTCTTTTCTTTTCGTTTTATTACTTTGATCTACATCCTTTTTCTCCGAGACTCATTAGTCTTTGGTCAATATAAAGTTATCGATTTAATATTAAAAAAAATAATAATCCTTGCGGTTCGATAAATCTTTATTTTTCCACGAACGACACCAGCGAACCAATTCTTATCACAATAGCCGCAAACGATAACTAATTACGGCGCGGTTCAATTTTTCATCCAGTGACAGAAGCGATTTTTAACAATATATATATATTTCTAATAAAGCCGCGCGCTTGCTCAATAAAATTCAGGCTCGGCGCACTTTTTTTCAAGGCTAAACAAATCGCAACAATAGAACCTTCGAGGCAAAGAAAAGCGCCTCACGAGCGCGCCACGTGTCATTTATTATACCAATTCGCGATCCCGCTCTCGCAGCGCGGAGTAATTGCATCAGCGCGCGGCTCTCGGCGGTGTGCATTTGTCCGCGCACGCGCGCGGGGAGAGCGCTCCCCGCGACCTTCTTAAAAATGCGAGAATTATTTAATAACCCGCGCGCGCGCCGCGGTGCGTAATTCGCATGCAAAACGCCGCCGCGGCGAGTAAAAGGCCGGGCCTCTTTTCCGGAGAGTTTTCTCGACGCGCGCGACGCGGCACTTGTCGGGCCTCGGCAGGTATGCGTTTTAGCACGGGTTTTGCGGCCTGATGTACATGCGGCTAATGTCGTTTAGTGCTTCGTGAGAGCGATAAGTAGGCGGGACGTCGGGGAGTCGATGTCGATGGATGTTTCAAGTTCACCTTTATTTGATGAAGGTTTGGACATTTTTTTCAGTTCAGAATCTGATGGATTTCGGTAAGCTGAGAATTTTTTCGCAATTAAAACTCTGTTAATGTTCAATTTTAGCGACTGAACTCTAAAGCGAACGCTAAATAAAAGAAATCCCTGTTGAAATTGGACTAATTGCAGACAAGGATGCAAAAGTATTCGATTCAGATAAAGAAGCGCTGCTAAGTGGCGAGACAATATAATTGAAGCGATGTGAACGATAAAGTTGATTTATTGATTTCGATGCTGCTCAATCTATGACTCATTGAGGACTTTGCATTTTTTTAATATATCACTCATATTCGTCCGCTTTTAAGCGCGAAAACAATTTTATTTTTACTGCCTTTTCATGCTTCAATATATCAATCATAAATATTGAATTTACGTACATTTCCTGGATTGTTTGCCTCTCGTTCACCTCGAACTTTTGTGCAAAAAAGAAGTAATTTCAAAATTGTTTTCGTCTGGACAGTAATAACACCAAAAAATATAATAGAAGATGAAGAAATAACCACTGATGTCATTTTTACCTTGAACAAAATAATGTATATTATTATTTACCTTCGTTTTTAATTAGATACAGACCGTAATTTCCATAGTTTTTTTACGCGCATTTCCTCTTATTTTAAGATTTTTAACTAAAGTGCCTCATGCGCTGTATTGCTTTCACACCAATCTTTTAGAATGTCTTAGTGTTGGGTAATTACGAGTATCGACTAAACTCTCGGTCTGCCCCTTCGAAAAAAGTAAATCTGCACAATCATCGTACGTAATGCGCGAATTAGCTTGCTTCGAGAAAAAGGCCATTTTATCCAAATTCGCAATATATGCGCTCCTTATTTTCGCCGTGTGGCGTAATTTTTAATTCCCGTATATTCTAAACACCTATAATTGAGATCACAGATTTTTTTAAATTATACGTTTTATTTAGGTTTTCACAAAAAATCAGATGGGCAAAAGATTTGAAATAATTGCTAAATAATTGCAGCATAAATAATTTTACGAGAATATTTCCTGGTTAGCTTCAATGTAATAAAGTGTGATAATACATTCTTTAATCTTACCCAATTTTAATAAATTTTATCGGACCCGAATCGTAACTCTTCAAGAGAGTAAGTTCCATCTTCCAAGGGCTGTCGCCTTACCTCACTTTGAAATAGAAAGTACAAACCCAGAAGCCCAAACGCCATCTCGCATCAATATTTACGTATGTAAATCCGGCAAGCAAGTGAACCCGCTGCTCCCATGAAGCCTCGTCCCCCTGACATCATCGGTTCAGCGACTCGAATCCTTATCAGCGAGCGCAAATAGCCCCACGCAGCCCCCCAGTCGGCCGCGTATCTCGGTCTTCATCTGTGCGGCAGCCCCGGAGATACGTCGGGCGGCCCCCCGACGGAATGCCTCCTCGGCGCTGCACTTCCTATTTACCTGCGTCTCTGACCGCTGAGTCACACGGCCAGCCTTCACAAAGGAGCTCGACCGATGGCCTCCTCGTCTCTCCCGCGGACGTGATTCATCGCGGCCGCCAAAGAGTTTTAACACTTTCTAACGTCGGGATGAACTGCTTTTTTTTTTTGTTATGGTATTTTTTCAGCGGGGTTATTGAAGATGCGGTGTCGGTTGCGAATTTCAATGAGGAATCGGTAGAATGTAGACTGATGTAATTATGATCGGGGATTTTCAAATAAATTACTTTTATCGCTGATGAAATTCCATTTTAATGGTAAACAGGTAATGCGAAAGATAAGATAAATGTGTAAAATAAACTTTGGTATTTTGAATTTTTTATTAAAATAGAACGCTTCGCGTTAAGCTTTATGATTTTATTCGTTGAAATTGAAATTAGCTTGCTTATAGGAAAATATCTGTTTGAGAATGATAAAGTAGAGAGGAAACGTTTTTCGATTGACCGTCAATCGTTTCGTCATTGAAAAACGACAGCCTGTAATTAGCATCCTCTTTCTAGTTGACGCTATTCATATATTTTTAGAAAGCTGAAAGTATCGCTATTTTATAGCGATTTCTAGGTGTTTTTAACGATGACGTAAATTAAATCAGGATCAGGTAACGTCATGAGCCTAAATTTATTCAGTACCATAAGATTCTATATCAGTCGGTACACAACATTGCATCGACCATTTTTTTCTGCATATTAAAATCAGGCTAGAGATGTCGGACTGATTTGTATACGCGAGCAATATTTTGAGCGAATTACGGCCAGGATTTTTCTCCCAAGAATTTATTGTGCGCCGTTTTATGAAGTTTCTAAGAAGAATTTTAATACGAAGCTTATCGCCGATATTTATTGTCCGTCTGAAGGGCAAGTGATTGTAAATTTATTTATCGCGCGGATCTGCGGAAAATGCAATATTTATTCATAATTTTCACTTCATGCTCGCCCTGTCGATATTTCATACTTCTTTAGAGCTTTACTCCACTTTACTACTTTGTTACGGATAAGAAAAATCGTTATTTATCGTCGATGTTTAACAGCATTAATGTGCGTATTTTATTGCTGTCTCACTTAACACTTAAAATTTAGAAAAAAAAGTATTTTTAAATCTACTTGACCTTTTGAATCACAGCATAACTCGTACGCCACACTTCTTTCTTTCTTCTCCTCTTCGCAACTTGTTTTAAACACTTTTCCTTCTTCTATTTCATTAATCTACATAAAATTACCACTCATTTACATTTTTAAAGACGTTCATACATTTTCCACGGCCTACGTCTACTTCCTCAACGAAAGGGTTAAAAATCGCGAATCCGCCGATCGACGCCGCCGCCGTTCGCCTCGCAGTAACAATTACTCAAGCGGCATCAGTCCGACTCAATTAAGCGCCGAAAGTCCCTAGGCCATATATTTCACGAAAAGCGTTCTCCTATCCGCTCCGCGGCGGCGGAGCTCCCTCCGAAAAAGCCGAGAGCGGGAATTTATGGGTCGGATCCGCGCGAAACTTTCATCCATTGAAAAGCGGCCAAAAAGGAAGAAACTCTCCGCGCGCCGCGCGCACAATCGCGATCGCCAAGATAAGGGGGGCTCCCAACGAAAGGATACGATGTCCTATCGCCAACCGGTTATGCATATCATCTTATATCTACACGTGTGTGCGTTTCGTGTACGCGCGGAGGCGAACGGGAGAGAGAGAGAGAGAGAGAGAGAGAGAAAGAGAAAACCTATTTATAGGCCTTTCCGGATAAGTGGCGAGGTATTCGCGGTGTACAATGTCGCACGTCGCCGGCGACAATTAACGAGAAATGGATGAGTTGGACTCGGTGCCTATGGGATATATGCGCCGTTTCTTAGGTGAGCTAAAGCGATGAAAGTGAGAAGTCGGATTGAAATGTTCATTAATTTGGAATTTTAGAAGGAAGCCGGGAGATTTGTTTTGCTCGTGGAAGTGGGAGAGTTCGATTTTTGGGATGTTAAAGTACTTGTATTTAAATTGTAAATATTGTTCTCGCGTTTTCGACAGATTTATGAAAATTTTTCATGATTCTTTATTGTACTTTACAATAAGAAATCAACTGCAGCTTTTCGAGAATAAATGCCAATGCAATTTATATTTACGCTGACACTAGAAAGAAATATTATTTTTCGCATGAGAGCAATTCTTTATAAAGCATTAAGTAATTTTACGTTTCTTTGTTTGGAAAAAGTTTAAATTACGTATTACAGCTAACCGCAGTAAGTAATAGATTCCCGCGAATCAATCATCTTCGCGTAATTTTAATTTATTTTCGAATAAGTAAGAACGTTGTAGACACATTTTCTTCATAAACCAGAAATTCACAAATGAATAACTTAACCGCCAGTTTTTTTTTCAGTTCATCGTAAAGTTACAATAGTCATAAATTAGTTAGCTCCGTAAATTCAGCAGTAATAAAACTGAACAATAAATATAATTGAAAACAAAGTTATATAATGATTCCAAAATTGCAATTGTTGCATTTGTTACTAACACGTGAAATTGTTATTAGTTTCATTCGATTTCCAAACTTACTTGAATGACTAATTCTTTCACGAATGTAAATTGTACAAAATAGTAAATTTTATTACAATATCAGTCATTAAATGAAAGCAACTCCTCTACTTAAATCGTCTCTAAAAAAAGCGAGACAACAAAAACGCCCTCGCGCGGCCCCTCGATCAATAACCGCGCGGGGCGATTGCTCAATCGCAAATCGCGCAAAATTCCAAAAGCCACTCGCCTCCATTAAATCCTATCAGCGCATGAAACGAGCTCGAGCCATTAGAGTCCGAAGACCCTCTAATTCACTCGCGCGCACAATTTCAAGCTCCGCTAAACACCTATCGGAATCTCGCAGACAGACCGAGAGAGAGAGAGAGAGAGAGAGACTTTCACTGTCATCTCGAGCGCGAGTTAGACACGCAAGTAAGTAGGCAGTAGCCGTCGCGTCCACGTAATATCTCGTGGGCGTGTCTCTCTCTCTATCTCTCTCTCCTGCTCTGCTTTCCGGCTCGCACCTTCCTACGCGTGGCGTGCGAGATTCGCCGCCGCTTTGCGTGAATTGCACCGGACTTTTTAGGGCTTCTTAAGTGATAGCCGCTTATTAGGAATTTCGCGGGGTGAACGAACCGACCGAGGGACTCTATTCTTTCAGCTTTCATTCGTTTCTTTGGAACTGCGTCGTTTTTTTTTTAATGCATCAAACTTGCAGAATATACTGAGAATCGCTTGCTTTCGTGGATTCGTTGTCAAGTACGACCTGTCACGCTTGAAATGAGATTTCGCAGCTCGTTCAATGAGAAATTGACGCATTTGTTTCATTACGAATTAGCAAAACTATGTCTGGTGGCTATGCTTTATACTCAGGAGAAAATTAATGGGCAAAAAAATTGTGTCCTGGGAAGAAATTAATTAAAAAACATTTTTCTTATCCCCCCCTGATTGCCATAATTTATAGTTTGCATTTCAGCTACAAAAGATTCCAGCATTTAATTAACTCAACATCAGAGTCCGATTAATAAAAAGAATTTCATCAACACCTAAATAATTACCTCGATCCACATACAAACCAGCATTGAAATTTAAACATTCCATATTATAAAGCATAAAGCGCGCACAAAGTATTCCGAAAGAGCGATCGCGATCTCTCTCCCCTCGCGCGGCGTTAAGCAACGGCGCATTCGTTTCGTCGACTTGCATACTTGGCAAAATAGCTGGCAATCCGCGGGCGCTAAAAACGGCTAGATGAAACCGTTAAATTAGAATTGCGTGGCCTGTCGTAATCGCGACTGAATACACCTCGGGATTTTAAAATGCGAGCTTTAATCGCGGAAATTCTCGAGAGCGCGTTTATCGGGTAAGGATATGTGTCGTTAATGAAAGTCGCTGCTACTTGGCCGAGGCGATGAAATCATCGGGCAATTTTCCGCCTCCAGTTTAAAAGGGGCTATCTGTCATCGGCCGGAATAGATTGTAATCAAGGATCTGCGAAAGGGGCCTTTAATTAGCTTCAACGCGGCTTCCCAAAACGAATCTTTTGCGCGAATGAAATGATGAAAATAATTTAGCCCCGAGTTTGCGTTATAAGTCATTATGGCACTGTAATCGGTTGAACTTTTGAAAGAGGTGAGATAGAGTTCTCTCTAATTAGTTAAAAAATAATGTAGAAACTAAGGTACAATTTTAATTAGTTGTTCATGCGGTGATTTAAAAACAATATAAATTTTTTTTCAGAAAATTATTAAGCAAATCGTTCTTTTTGACATGAAATACTGTAATTATTTAATATAAATAATTAATCTTGAGTTTAATTAACCGTATCAAAATAAATCAAAGTAAATGTATTTTCTTAATAATGAGCCTATTTGAAAAATCCAAGCAATTGCAGCTGGCGATTAACACAGATATTTGACAGTAACAAGTGTCAAAGTGGTTTGCCGACGCAAAAATGACTTATTAAACAAATTTTGAACCGCGATAAATTTTACGTAATAAGTTATTTATCGGTTAACGAAATTGGGGACCTGATCTGCGCCTGGATTTATGGCGGTGTGGCACATAATTACTTTGGAGTATTACCGAACATGAATAATGAGCATTTTCACACGGATGTGTCGTTAAAGTGTCAAACCTATACTGCTCGGTAAAAGTCTACTCGTGATTTTCTCCATTGGAAGTCGCCGAGATTTCTCCGGGCATTTTTCTCAAGAATTTCGAGGCATCTGTTTCTCCTTTGTCCGCCGCCGAGCTTAAAATTCGAACGCGAAATTCTTTTGCACACAGTAAAATTTGAACAATTGATTCTTTTAGAAAAAGATGATTTACGGCCCATTTAACGACATATCCAAAACGTTTAATAAGTCATAAAATCTGTTAGACCGCATGCTTAACGGCCCATTGCGAAAAAAAGTCGTTAAAGTAACAGTGAAGAAAAAATACGGTGGCTTTACTTCTTATACATTGTTTGACGGTTAATTAGTTTTGCTCTTGCGGCATTCTTTTTTTTTGCGATTCGTTAGAAAAACGAATATTTTTTCACTAGAATCGATTTTCAAATACATTTGCTTCACTTGACTTAACAACGTAACGTGCTTTCAAGCACATAAAATCATTATCTTATTAAAATTAGAAAACCCCAGTTTCCTTCATAGTTTTATACACAAAAAAAGTCTCACTGCTCCAGTTAAAACGTAATATGATTAGTCGTTCGATGTGGGAGCTGAACTTTAACCATTGGAAAGGTGGTTACAAAATTCATATAAAATTCTATTTTCGAGCTTTACCGATTAATATACTAATAGATTTTCCACGCATTTCTATAAATAGCGTTCACCGTAAATTTTCTAATTATATTCTCGAATTTTAATCAACTAAACGAGTTCCTTTCCCTATCACTCCCGCCGCCATCTCTTCCAAAAAGAAAAAAAAAACCCCCCACCTGAAAGCTCAACAAGTTGTGTGCCTGCGCGCGTCGATCAGATTCCAACGTCAATCTCCCCCCTGAAAAAGGAACAGCGGCCAGCCTTTCGATACAAACGTACGTACAACGCATTTATTCGCGGGCGTCCAGAAAAAAAGCCGAAAACACGCGAAGTAGCTCTCGATCGATACGCGTACACGACAATTTACACGGCTCGCGTGACACGCGCTCCGAGGGAATTACAATATATTGTGCCTCTCTCTCTCTCTCCGAGAGAGGAGGAAAAAAAAGGCTGGACGTCCGTCAGCGCGTTTTTCTCCTTCGGCCGCTGAATGAACGGGGAACTCATGAATGATGCATGATGATTCATGGGCCAGTCGGGGGAGAGAACGAATCTTCGTTCTCCGGTTGCGGCTCGATTTAATAATGGAGGGATGCGCCGGGGGACGGTTTTATTTACAAAACAAAGGGGACGCCCGGGCGGACTGCTTCTTCCTTTTTAGAGATTGGAAAGTCGTTAATTTGATAAGAGTTTCGAGAATCCTCCGATCCTTTGAATTGGAAAATTTTTTTCGGGTAAAAAGATGATTTAAGAGTCCGAGGAGCAGCGTCGGAGTGCAGTCAACTGGAATCCAGGTTTTCAGTTGTTTGGGTGGTCCCACGAAATACTTTATCGTAGTTTATCATAAATACTCAAAAATAAACTTGAACTCTTATCCACGTTACTTTGTAAGAACTAACGCCCGCAGCTCTGAAATTCTTCTCGTTAGCCATCTTGAATGTATTTTGGTTTGTTAAAAAGTGAATGTAAGATACGCCTCTGCGGGATTATTCATTTTCACTCGTTGTCTTACGGGTGGACTAATGTATTCCGAGAAAGTATATTGACGCAGTAATACGCCGAGATCTTGAATTTCTCTACGGCTCACGCGTCATTCCAACGTACATAAGGCTAAAAAATGAAGACCGGCATTCCAGGCGTGAGTCATTAAGATAAACGTAAAAAGCTTAGATTCTTCTCTCTAATTTCTCTCTTTATTTTTAATCTACTTTACAAAAAGCTCACTGCCACCGGACGAGACAAAGTGCTTCCTTTCAAATATTTCTTCTTGTTGGTGGTGTTTGTACAAGTTCTTTGCGATAGAAAAATTGAAACGCGTCCTCTTTGAATAGGAAAAGAAAAATCAATCTTAACAATTTCAAAGCTCTCAATTTCCCTCAATTCCCGCGTCATCTCATCCCGCTTTTCAAACCTTGATAAATACAAAAACCTGAAAGACCACAACAAAAAATGCCTCGCGCGTCAGTGCGCTCGAGCGCCAGAAAAATCGACGAAAGTTTTCGATAACCGCCGCGACCAAGCTCTCGACAGCCGTTGCCCCATTAAGCACCATCAATAACCGTAATACCTCGTTAATCCCCAGCTCCCGATCCCACAGCGAGCAGCCTCGATTTCCGGAATTTGTCCGCGGCCGCGCTCGCGCTCTGCAGGCGGCAGTCACCCACGTATCGCGCGCCCTTCAAAAGCCGCTCGGCCACTCACCGGCTCCGCGCGGGGAATGCGAAAAAAGTCGTCGTCGGCGGCGGCGGCGGCGGCGGACACACCAGTCGCCGCCGCGACCCAGCCCAGCTCGGAATTAGAGGCCTGATTGCTCGCGCGCTCGCAATTTGCGAGCCGGGGCCCGAGAGGAATTTATGCCCGCAGTGAAAGTGCAGCGGAGCTCCGCGGAGCTCGGACTCGGCGCAAGCGGGCAAGGATGGATTATACACGGCGTGCGACAGGCGACCGGCTGCAATTACGCCTTTGGCCTCTCCGTCGGGGTGGGAGGGAGAGAGTCGCCGGGGTTAAAGAGCGTCCGGTTCTGGCACACTGACATTGCTCTGTTTCGACGGATTTCAGCGAGCGGGGAGGGGGGTGTGAACGAGAGCCTTTGTGCTCTCTGGAATGCTGCGCGAATGAACTGATTACCGCGAACTTGTTCCCGACGAGACGGAGCTGAGCCGCGAATGAAAGACACTGCCGGGGAAGCTGGCCGGATAAAGGTTGTCGAGGGATTTTGGCTGTCTCAATTTATTGCAACCTTTGGGCTTGGCTAATTTCGTAGGGAAATGCGAGTGCTGATTTAAATGATCGTCAAATGCAATGCGTTGATTACTTTTGTCAAGGCATTTTTTATGGTTTTTCAAAAACCTAGTTTAAAGATAGGGGCCTTTGATGAATTATTATTATTAAAAGTGAGTTTCGAAAGATTATGTTCCGCATGTTTTACGATTATCCTGAAAATAAAAATACGACAAAGTATAAAGGTATTATTAAACGTGGACATTATTAATTATGTAATAAGAGTATAATGAATGAAATAAGGGAACAACGCAAGTGTGATTATTAATGGAATGAACTATTCAATTATACTGTCTTCTTAAACACTATTAGTGTCATACCTTATCATTAGCTCGAGATAATTATTAACTTTGCATAGTCGAGTTCGTAAGATAAATCAAAACTATCCTACCATTATTAGTCCTTTTGCACAACTCCCCCGCCGTTTTTAGCCGAAGCGTAGCTTTTTTTTTATATACAGCCTCGAATTTTACAGCGATTTCTCTCTGCAAGGAAATCCGTTGGGCAACGGCCGGTGATGTATTGCCGAAAAATAAGAACGGCTTTTGGTTATGTTACATCGGATCTGCGAGGCACAATACCGATAGAATTACCCCGCGCAGTGATGTCACTGGCAAATAATACGTAACAGCTGATCGCTGTTAGCTAATACCGCGGAGCTGTTACATTGATTATCCGCTCTCCTTTTTGGCGAGCTATTAATTTTCAGATATTTATTACGTGGAAGCGTTAAACTAGTTTCGAGTAATTACAATGTATCGGCGTTTTTAGTTTCAATAAATTTATTATTATTGCGCGCGATTTCGTAATCGGACCTATTTTCTTGGGGATATAAAGTAGAGATTGAATATAAAGTACAGTTACTTCGGAACAAAGTATACATTTAACAATGTAGCGTTAATTGTTTAATTAATCAAGGCATGAAGTAAACTCTGATTCAGTGTTTTTTTACGACTTTGTGTATATGCAAATGCAAAGTCTTGAGCGTAGGTGCTTTATAACGCGTCCTATAAACTGTTATATTAAAAACTTCAGAAGCCGTTAAATATTTTTATAATCTGGATAATGTCAATCGACGCGGGTATTATAAAATAACGCAGCGACGCTCGGCGATTTTTTTAAGCAAATATTTTATTAAATAAATCCGTGCGCGGCAGTACTAAATTCGGATTAGATATTCGTGGAGGCACGAAAACCGGATAACTTTACAACTGTATTCCGAATGAAAGGCGAAGAGCACTTGAATGTTCCGACTGTTTGAATTCGAGAAGCCGGAATATTTAAAATTCAAAACTTCGGACTTCCTCTCTTCGTGGTAACGTATTTTTTGTCCTCTCATTTCTGGGTGGGAATCCACGAAGACAGTTGGATTTTTTGTCAAAAGCGTATCAAATTAATTGAGGAGACTCGACGTTTATCTGGAATTAATGAACTTTGGTAATATAATTACACTTTAAAGTGTAAGGCTAATGAATTCCAAGATTAGAGATCAAAGAACCCTTCCCTGAATTCTACGTTAGGTGGAATTAAATCAAACAGTGTTTGAATTTAAATACCAAATTAAATTTCTCACACATTTAGTTTCATTAAAGTCACTTTTATGAGCGCCTTTTGCCGAGATTTTGAAATTTTATTTCTCACGAACCATTTGATAATTAAATCCGAATTTTCTAATATCAACAACACCGGAAAGATTTGATGAAAATATACTTATCTCCATAGTAATTTTAATAGTTTAGTAACGGTTTCTGCAAATTGCAATTTATGAGTTAAGGTAGTCTAAATGCCCGATTAAAAACTTTTATTCTTCCAGGCCGTAAATTTACAACAGCTCGAAAACGGCCTCGATCATAAAGATAAAAAAAAAACATTAACGCAAAGTACTAATAATACAAATTTGAAAATCGAACCACTGAATCATTGCATTCCTCGCAGAACCGGTCCACCCATCGTTCTCTCGTATCCGCTGAAAATTCCGCAAAAAAAAAGAAAAAAAAACCAATCTGCCCCCATCCTATAAATAAGGCAAGCCGCGGCTATATTTCCCGGCACAAAGCCAAGTGTGTCTCGGCTCTCGCGGGGCTCCCTCGGCGCACTAATAATCGCCGGGAGCGCCGCTCGCAAAAAGCGTTCCGAGTTTTTCCCTCCAGCGCGAAAGGTTGAGGCCTGTCAATGCTCGTGCCCGCGAGGTTTCCGCGTTATCGTCTCGCGGAATCTCGCGCGGGCGCGCGCGCGCACATAATGCACCGAGCCCGCAGTATTTAGGTTAAGTTGCGCAAGCAGGAGCTGACGTGGCGGCGCGGCTAAGGCGGCGGTCACTCCTTTTTTTTCGGAGGACGAAGCGCGCGGTGAATTTTGCCGCCACCGCCGCCGGCGGCACCAAGTCACGCTCCGAGTCGAGTCCAAGTGTATACTGGCTTTATTTTTCAGGGAAGCGGAGAGTGAGCTTTACGATACGGCTGCGACGGGAGGTGCGCGAAAGAGCGGCGAACTTGAAATGAGGACTTGAATGGTGGCGATGCGGTTGAGTGAATTTTTAGACACAGTTGTTGTTATAATGACACTTTTTGGGTTTGTCTAGTGGGATTTTTAATGCAAAGTTTAATATTAACTGGTCAACAATTAAAATAAAGTGTAATCTCTTTAATTAATATTTTTATTTCGTTAACAATCGGTAGTAAATTTTTTATGTTTTTCAAAATGCATAAAGTGCATGAAATATATAGTCCCTTGGTGGTTTTTTTTTCATTCAGAAGAACAAAAGGAGTGTGTTGAACTTAGTTCCTTTTACATGATCTACATCTATTGTATATCAGGTGTGAATTTAATTAAAAAAAAAAATGGAAACTACTCAGGCATGAAAGGTTTAAAGATTGAGGATAATAAGAACATTATTTTAGTGCGCAAAGGCAGGGCAAAAGCTTTTCGTTCTCATAAATAATTCTATTTTAGCCAATGAGTCAAGCTCGAATCCCGAAATTCTAATATTCAAGACTTTTAATCGCGAGTTACGAGTCTGCTTTTCAACGAGCGGCAGTCGATTCTCAACCCATTAATAATAAAAAAAAAACACTGAATCCCCAGCGTTCTACAAAAAAATCGTTTAAAATCAATTTCATCCTCGAGATTCCCCGATATGCTAATGGCTCGCGATCGAAAAATCGCCCACGCGATTTCTCATCAATCAAGAAATGTAAATATATACGCCGCGGCGATGCTATCTCGCTGGATTTTCGAAAAGTTCAGGGCCCCTCTTTCGCAATCGAAAACAACCGCCGATCCTCGAACTTTCCCTCGTTTTTCGCCCGCACATTTATATTATATCTCGCGAAATCTCGGCACGAAAATAGATATGGTTTATCGACGGCCGATACGTTTGTTCCGAACAGGTTTCCTTGGCTTTTTACGCGGCGCGTAATCGATAAGTCAATGGTGGGGGAGGGGGGGAGGGGAGAGCTTGCGCTAATTATGCAAATAAGGATCGCGTGCCGGCGCTGTAAATTTAAAGAATGGGGCTTTTTTGCGCATGCTAATTGAGATTCTTGACCAAAAGCAGATTTAAGATTCTCGTTAAGAGGTTTTTTAAGGGATCGGACCGAGAAATTTATGATCGGATGTGTCCGTTCATTGACTTATGCAATTAACTTGCGCGTACACTTTCGGGTTCGTAATAGGGCGGGCTCCGCTTGCGTCACGTGACACAATGCTAAATTATATTTGGAATAAAGAGTGCGATATGCTCGCGATGGTTAATGGGAGTCGTTAATTTTACAAATTGTTCGCGCGAGATTTGAAAAATTATTCGAGCTGGCTTGGGTGTATTGATTGGATACTTAAAATCAATGTACGTTCCGATTTAATTAATAACAAATAACGGATTTAGACCCGAGCATTAGCTAATTTTCAATTTATATTTCAAAGGCATTTATTTGATTTTGTAACCGAGCATACACACAAATCTTTTAAAGCAACGTTTATATCGATTATGGTTTTATAACGCAATTATTTCGATTTCTACCGCAATAATTAATTATTATTATCAATAAAACTTCCTCATATCGAGGGGGAATTAAAATCGAAAGCCCGTAAAAAGGCCGTTCCAGCTCCGAGAGGATAAAAAACTCGAAATACCAGCGTCCTTTAGCCACAATCCATCAGGCCACCTGCAATCTATTAACTAACCCGAGAGCCTATCTCCCGGCGTGCATGTCGGGCCCCGATAAGCATTTATCTCGCGCTATCTCTAAAAACTCGCGCGCGGGAGAGAGAGAGAGAGAGAGAAAAAAAAATCCATTTACATAGACGGCTCTCGCGCGGCGCGCAAAATTTCATAGATATCGCGCGCGAGAACACAGTATACGTCATTCCATCGGCAAAAGGAAGAGCTGCGCGCGTATACATATATATATATATGTGCGGACGGAAAGGAAAGATGCGAATTCCTTCGATCCCCCGGCCCCGACTCGGGTTATATGTACACACGCCTACGCGGGCACTTACATTATATTATACGCCCCGACCTTGAACAATTCCAACAGCCGCGAGCGCGTCTTCGAGAGGGAGAGAGAGAGAGAGAGAGAGAGAGAGAGCTCGTGTGCGCCTTCGGTGAGTAACGCGCGAACACGAGCTCTTATCTGTGCGTCTTGAGCTCTGCGCCCCGCGCCGAGGATTAATACTCGAGCGAAAACTTACGCGAGCGAACTCGGACTTATGCTCGAGGACTGGACTGGGTCTATTTTCATTTATACACACTTGGTGGGGGAAAAATAGCATGTGATGCGTATTCAATTTCTGCTGAGAGTGGAGTCTGCTGGCTTTGGAAATATTAGATTTCGTGTAAAATGTACTTTTTTTATATTTCGTGCAGAAAAAGCGACTCGATTTCGTTTTTATTCAAGTTTTTCGCCGTTTAAGAATGATTTTTTTAAAAAATCAGTAGTAGGAAATCATTAAAAGGCGCGGCAAAAATGTTCACAAGATTCATTATCAACGCGAAATTACGATTTAGCTTACTTGTGCAGCCCTCTGAATTGAGTCTAAAAAACTGTATTAATTTTGGATAATAAATTCAGCAGATAACAGCACGCTTTCAGTTACGTTTTATGCAAAGCGCAGATTTTTATCGAATTACCGACTCATAGACCGTTTCTCAATTTTCCTTCCACATCAGATTAAGTAATTTACATAACGTTACATGCAAACACTTGGCCAGTTAAAAATTCGGTCAAAACTCAGCTCCCCCCGATGCTAAAAGCCGATAACCGTCAATTTATATTTCCCCTCTCCGCAAAATCAGGTCGACTCCTCAAAATTTCGCCGGTTTTTCCTCGGCGCCCCGCAAATTGCGCCGCGAACCTCGATTATTATTACCTTCGACGATCTCGGAGAAATAAAAGAAGGCGAGATCCCGGAGCTCGGGCGAGATAAGAAAAGCCAACAATGGCCGCGGGAGGGGGGATGACGACGCGATGAGCGGTAAATTACTTTGTTTTTTCTCGTACGCGAGATTTATGCTCGGAAATTGCTGGTTGCATACGTATACATAATAGGAGATAGCATATTGGTTCTGCTATTTTTCTCTCTGCGTTTCAACGGTTTTTGCTCGCCAAGCTCGTGTTAAATTATACGCAGGCGAGTTTTTGATCGTGGCATTGTTCATTAAACCTTGGCATTGTATTATTTTAAAAGTCTGATTTAAATATTTATTTTTGCTTTCCAACTCTTTTATTACTTAAAAAGAAAATTGTATTCAAGTATCAAAATTGCAAATGCCAGTTTTATCGATATCATAAAAACAAATTTATTATTTTTACAAGGCAAATATCGTTTGACAAGGAAATACCGAATTTATCAGTTATCAATAATTCATGCAATATTAATCAGCATCAACGGCACATCGAAAATAGTTCAATCAAGCCCGAAATATCATTCAAAAACGTCACCGCGATCGCGAAAACCTGCCGAGAGTCAACAGCGCGAGGAGAGCGAGAAAACAGGCGCGATTGCCAATTTGCACTTCTTATCTGCGGCTTACACTATAAACCGTCGCGTAATAAAGAGCCAGAATCGAGCTCGATCAGGTTGACAAATTTCGCTCTCACCCGCTAAACCGGGCTTGCGCAAACGCTGCCAAAAGCGATGCTTGCCCGCTCCTAGACCCCGATTACACCTCCGCCGGGCCTTATCTCCTCTTCATCTGCGGCCCGAGATAAAGGCGGAGAGAGAGAGAGAGAGGCCGAGAGAGTTGCGCAATGGGCTCTCGGAATAAAAGGAGAGCAAAGTCCTTACGTGTACACATTGTGCGCAGGTATACGTGTACACCTTGTGTGTCTCGGGGTAGGTGGACTGTTGCGATTGTCGGGGATTGCCCGATTTGACAGTTATTTCTTTTGTGGCGCGAGAGAGGAATTTCAGCGGGGCCTATAGACTACCAGTTGAATTGCTTTGTAAAAGAGTGTTCGCGAGTAATTGTTTGGGGAATTTTGGCTTATCTGGCGGGCTTTAGAAAGTGTTGTTATTCGAAGTGCGTGGCCCGTTAACTTAATTGATCTAATAAAGTGGGTAAACTGTCTTGATAAAAAGGCTTTTTTCTCGCTCGTTACGACAGCTTTCAATGAATAATCGTTCGGTAAAATTTAAAGCGGTTCTCGAATTGTCTTTAAAGCAAAGTGTCGAGCTGCAAAAAAGGATATATTGCGAAATAAATTTTTGACGTAAACCCTTTTTTCCCAAGCGTAAAATAAGATCCTTAAAACCGCCAATATATATAATACCACTCGGGTAAAAATTCCCTACAATTACGAAAACAGCTCGAAATGACCAGCGCCTATCAACCCCGCGGATTAGCAACAAGCTCAGCGAGGCCTGCACGCAAGCCTCAGATCTGCATCGTGGATCAGAAAAGTCGGGCCACCAGCCATGTTCCAGATAACTTTGACGCTCTGGCATAAATTCGTCGGTCTCAACGTTCCGCGTTCGGCTCTCTCTCTCTCTCTCTTTCTCTCACGGTGTGTTTACCTTTGCTCGAAAATTAGCGCGCGCGCTTCCTTTGTGCGCTTTCGATCGGCGGCGCGGGAGAGAGAGAGGGAGAGAAGGTTAGGTCGTGCGTGCGCGAATGATGCAATTTCTCTCGCCGGCCAGGTGATGAGAAAAGAGACGTGTAATTGAACTGCTTCGTCTCGCTTAATGGGTAATCTCGCGGGCTAATGGCTCGGGAATCGTGAGACTCGCGGGGCTTTTGCGTGCGCGGGGGATTTGCGTGTTTCTGGACCACGAAATAGTAGCCGATCGAACTGCGCAGATATATTGGCCTTTATGAGAAACGGGATTTAGGCATATCTGAAATAAGAATGGAGGAATTAAAAAGGCCTCTGCCTTTCCGAACTGTATAATGTACGTTCGAGCAATTTTCGATCGGATCGGGAGGGCAATAATTTCAGGAGTACTGTTAGATCTGCCGGGGATCCGAAAAATGGAAGTGGGTTTATTAAAGATTTGGAATACAATAAGCGGAGCGCGCCTCGATGCCGTTTTTTAACCGATGTATTTCTTGAGTTTTGCGCTATCTAGTTTCCGATGAATTAATGAATAGATTTATATTTAGAATGATTGTGCCGCCGCCAACAAAGGAGACCAGATGAAAGTGTTCTGCGAGAGCAGCGCGGATTACAAGCAAATTCGCAATTATTCTCATAACAGAGCGCTCGCGAGGTATTGTTCGACTTTTAAAAGCCCGACGCCGTTGACTGAATAAATCATCAGTTTTTCCCCCCGCCGACAGCCAATCAATTATCGTCCTGTTGCAGAAAATTCGAACAATGTAAAGCACAGCGAATAATTTAATTGTGCAGAGTCAGCAAAAGAATCGCGCCGAGCCATCTCGATCAATCAGTATAAATCTATTGTTATCTCCTAAGTAGCCCAATGGCCGCTTTGCTACCGCGCAATTCGAATCTGATTCTGCATGCTTTATTGCCTCGTTATACGACGAAGCTCTTCTCGCGCGAATCTCGAATTAAACGGTATATCCGGCGGATAAAAAAAAAGCGAGTCTCTCAACTAGATATTATTCCGCGCGGAGAACAAACGACCGTAACCTTGCCGGCAGAAAATCTCCTCGGAATCCAGAATTTTTGTTTAAACTCTCCGAGGAAGAGGCGCGAGTCATCCGCGGCCGCAAAAAGCTCGTATAGCCCCATAAGTCGAGAGCCGGTGCGGTAATAAGTTATCCCGGCCTCTCCTACAAACCACCCTCCCGCAATCATGAATCTCGGAGCTGTTAACACCGCTGCTGCCTCGGCTCGTCGATTTCGCCCGATCGGACGTATCGGGAGCACAAAGGCTCCGGGAGGCCCTCGCAGCTAAAATGAAGCTTTTAATAAGAACGGCAACGGCCGGGGAAGAGAGGCCTCGTGACCAGAGGCTCTTTTCCCCCCCGATGGCTGGCGGAATATCCTCCTCGCTCCTCCTCGCGCTCTCGGCTAGATGCCGTATCTTGAAGACTCACTTTACACCGCAGTCGTGACCCGCGCTCTGTTTCCCTTCCCGCGCGCGCATAAACTCCGCGAGAGAGCCTTTCGCTCCACTTCTCGCTTTCGTTTAAAGAGCCGATCATTGCTGAATCCTCGCCTCCAAAGAGGATTCACTCCGGAGATCGCTGATTTCGCTCGGCCGAGGAGGAGGGGGGGGGG
>UCOL01001545.1:0-35278 GCA_900474335.1 Ormyrus nitidulus
TCATATTTTAACATTAGAAAACATATCCCAAAATTTGAACAAAATCCGTGACCCAAACAAGTGATACTCTCCTGGTGGAGTGCATTTGGTTTCCTATATATATTAAAAATATATACAAAACTGAATTCCGTATAATTTTATTTATTATATTTTTTATAATCATGTTCCCTACTAGATTTCTAGTTTTGAGTAGTGCTTATTTCTCTCTCAGGACGAAGATTGTTCATGCACAATTATTGTCGTTCAATTTATAAATGGAACGATATTTGAAATGTGGCTATGCCTTCTGTGTTAGTGGTAATGCTTGTGCTTCACACGTAAGCTCTTACTACTTACCTTGAAAAAAATTAATAATTCAAGTAAAAAGTCGACTGCTCACCTCTTTACTGAAAATACATACTTTCATTTCACCTATCATTTGAAAGTTTTCAAATGTAATAAAAAAATTTGATACTTTTATGCAGGAAAGTGACGAAATTTAAAAAACTTTCTTCAATCTTCTTCTTAGTTGAAGTAAGAAGACAGTTTATCTTGTATTTCGTCACTTCTCTGCATAAAGGTAGTTTTTGTATTACCTTCAAACACATTATTTTCACCTTAAAGTTAAATAATTTTTCATTTTAAGAACTTTTGATTTACAAGGCAATAATTCATAAATTTTCAAAAATATACAATTGAATACACCATGTTTTTTTCCGCAGACTAAAGGTAATTTTATTAAGCTCCACCCCTATATATGTGAATAATTTTACGACGTAATGAAAGGACACGAGTGAAATATTAAATCATAATAAAAACTTAATTCATTTTTTAGCTTGAAATAATTTGCTTTCATCTTTTTAAATAACTACTTAAGGGTTTTTAATATGTGCAATTGAGAAATTTTAAATTCTCTTAAAGTTAATAATATGCAAACTCTCAAAAATTTCTAGATTTCCTAAATAGAAAACTTCATACCGGTAGTTAAAAATCAAACGTGAAGTTTTATCGCGGGTTCTAGTCGGCTATCACCGAAATATACTACTGAGGAAGTTGAAACTGATGAGTAGATCTGAGATGCACATCCCTTAAACTTTCTAGAATTCAATTACAAAATGATTGCCTTGAATCTATAATGGTTTAAAGTATAAAAAGCAGGTCTTCTAAAATATTCAAATTTCTAATATATGCTGAGGAAAATGTCGTTTCTATCAAGATGGTTCTTTCACTTCTCGTAATAGATCTTATGTAGGCGGTTCTGCTTGTCGAGCGAAAATCACAGAAACAATGTAATAGAAGCTCTAACTAATAGCCTCTGTTTCTTGTAAATATATTATTTATATAAACGTAATTTCTGCAATTTGTCCATTGTGATTCTGGACAACATTATAAAACAAAAAGTAATATTACTAGTTTCTGTAAAAATCAATGACTTGTCAATAGCAGTTTTATAGTTCAACTTATTCATACGGGATTGGCAAAAGATCTGCTTGTGCATTATTATAATTTTTTCATCACAAGTCCGTAAAATGCGATTTTGCGGCCGAGTACAATCGCCGGGTACGAGGACCGGCTTCGCCATGTACGCACATATACGTAGGGTTCATACTTACATATGAATGAATATGCGCAATGCGTATTGTCAAACAAAATCACAATTCGGAAATTCGAACTTGAAGGCTGGAACTAGAATTTTACTAAAGCTCAGGTGAAAATCGCCAAGTAGCTAATTTTCAGTAGAAGGCATGAGGACACCAATAATTGTCTAAGAACCTAAAAGCATCATCGAGGTTTCATCGAGAAATTCTTCAGTAACCATATATTTTAGCACGCGGCGCACACTAGATTTCCGAAACTTAAGTTTTGAAAATCTCTTGAAAATCTTTTTTTTAATTAATTACTTTATTATAATGATATACTTGTTATGGACACCATTAACAAACATACAATGTTAACCAAAGTTTTTAAACAGTATAAATATTACTGTATTTCCTCGATTAGTTTACAATCAAATTTATGTTTAAATGTTCGTTCTTACGTGTGTTATTTAAAATTTAAGATTATTTTTTTAAAGGATAGTCAACGGCTATTCATTTTACTGATAATCATTTTAAATTGGTTGAGTAATAAGAACTCTTTAAACTCTCGGAGATAGTGACGTATACGGTGCTGCGCCCGGAGAATCGGAACCATTCCAAAGGGAAAAGAACATGAGGCGAGCATTACAGTGCCGTGCCCGGAAAACCAAGGTTTTCGAAAGCTGAGCTCGCCGCGCACGCCTTTCCAGCTGAAATCGTTATGGATTCTTGAAAGAAGGACTCGAAAAGATCACATGAAATAATTGATGCACATTTGGCCCAAGGGCTGCTCCATTAGAAATTTTAAGATTGAATCCGTTATGTTAATGACAGTTTTGAGTTATCCACGATATAGATAAATATAAAGTTTTTTTATATTGATGTCAAAAAAGTATAGTATACTTATTTCTTTTTTTTTAATGTATTAAAGGAAGGGATTTATGTAAATTATTCTTACATTTGCGATACAAAAGAAATTGATAGTATCTCTATGGAAATTATTGAAAAGCACCATATCAAAAGCAAGTTTGAAAAGGAAAAAGAGAATCAGTGACGGACCAAGATATACAGAATAAGATGGAATCATAAATTCAATGCACAAAGTGTTTATAGCTTGATGCCAGAATCAATAAGAACTTGTAAAAAAGTAAATTAAATATTCGCGCCCCTTGGGCTAAAAAATAGTATGTGCACCACAAGCATTAAGGGGATTTCTCGCCCTATCTGTGATTATTGGAACTTGAATCTTTTTTTGCGCTGAATTTTACCCATCACTTTGATTTCTAATCCTGGAGTGTTACAACACTTATGATAAAAATACATTGGAAAAGTAGTGTATTTGACGATAAAGTTACATGGGTAACTTTAATGCGCAAAAAAATGTACACAGATCGTTCAAAATTTTTTTGTTATTTTTTTTATGCATGACGACATAAAGGGTCGCGAGTGACACTTCGAGTCCTTTTAAACTTAAGCGCGCACGGATTTTTCCTCGCCGCAGCGTAAGAAGAAGCACGGGGAAGTGCTCAATTCATATTTCGTATAAGAGTACGTTTCTTCTCTCTCTTTCTTGTCATCGGCTTGTACATAACGAGTCTGCTTACATAAGAGAAACTCACCTGCTTGCGGATTTCTAACGAAATATCGGCTCGGCAAAGAGCGAGGCATAACCCATAGGGTTAATGACACGAAAGTGGCCCCAAACCACGCTTGGAATTACGTAATGTTTTAGCTGAGGCTGTCAGTGCCTTACAACTGACACACACGTGAGCTGTCCGAGAGACGCACTTTATAATAAAAGCCGAACGCGTAGCTCTACGTGCGTTTCCTGAAATGAGCGCACGAGCCGGCTGATTGTGAAACTTGGCGCGAAGGAGGAAAGCACGTGAAAATTATTCCTCGCTGGTATCCGCGAGTGACCTTTCCCGGTTTTTCCTGGGGCGACACACGCGCAATTATATTAGCGCGTTCATTGCCCCGCGATGAAACTTCCTCGGCCTGAAAATTTCATTTCCAAGTCTTTTTTTATTTCACTCGTGAAGACTTAAACATTTTTTAATTCGCGTTAAGTAATCTTTATTGTTTCCCATTTAGATCCCTTGTGCATAAATAACGTAAATATAAATTAATTTCCAGAAAATGTAGAAAATTCGATCTGCATGTAACACCTTGAATAATAGAGATATGACAGTAAACACACATTTATAATATTGAAAAAAACCCTGTCTTATTTATAAGTTCAATGTGATTGGTGGAATTTGAATGGATGAGGGATAATAAAGGCATTGCGACCAGGAGGGTCAGACGCCAATCTCTCTGGTGGTAAAATTACTAGTTGCTTCGCTATTTTTATAAATAGTTCAATATGAATTTAGTTGGTAATTTTACCAATAAAGTGTACGAACTCAACTTACAATTAAGTTAGTCATTTAAAAAGCATATAAACACACCAGAAAGATTGGCGTCTGAGATAATCAGCTGTCAATTTAGCCCAAAGACAGATTTAAATATAATGAAAATGATTTATTTTGTCATTAAAATATATTACGATACTAAAACATAATTTTTACATTTAATCTAAAATATATAAGATTAGACGATTTCGTAAAAAATAAGAGATCACAGGCGTGGTTCAAGAATCAAGAGTTGCGGTTTCGGTAAAAGTGTGATACCGCACTCTCCTTCCAAATTAATCTTTTCTCCAGGCAGAGCCGATACTTTAAAGTTTGCTATTATATGTGCACTAAATAAAAATAGTATCATCCGGGCCAACTCTATTCCAACGCACATTCTCTTTCCTAAAACACCATAATAATTCCATTAAATTGACACCTTACATTACATTAAGTATTCCAACTACATATTTGAATAATGGCAAATAATTAGGAACAAATTTTTAAAAACTGTAATTAGAAGCTCTCGCGCTGTCCGAAATTAATTTATAATTTATTGAAGAAGTTTTTACTCTTTCTGTTAATTAGTACGAAGCTGGAAAACACTAATGTAATTTATGCAAATGTATTTACGTCACATTTAGCATAGCAGATAAAATATCATTTTAATTGATTCTTACCGTATTGAAAGGGAAGAAAAGCATCTGGATTTAGCAGCTCGGAATTTTCTCCTATGAATCTGCTCGGTTTAAATGCGTGTGGATCAGGCCAGTATTCAGGATTTAAGTGAATTGCCCACTGAAGTGGTATGACCATGGAACCTTTAGGAATGTCAAAATCCAGAATTTTGGCATCCTACCTCAAATAATAAAAGTTAATAACGCGAGACTCCTTTGAAAAAGTGGCTCAATATATGTTTATACTATACATATTTCTTTAACAAGGCTTAATGACGATCACTAAAATTAGAGTCTGAAAGTAGAAGAAAGTGGATATGCGATTCATATCCAAACACAGGATTTCTCAAAAAAATAATCCAACTTAACCAGAGGCTCTTTTTTAAAGACTCTAGAACGGTTGTTATGAATTATATGATAGAAAGTTTTGTTCTCCGATAGTCACAAATCCAGTCGATCTATATATACATATATACTATAAACAGGTGGAACATAAATGATAATAACCTTTGTTGTTCCATGAGGAAAGCCGACAGGTACTACACTTCTGAGCCGCTGAACTTCCATAATGGCTGCTTCCAATGCTACAAATGGTCTTTCGGCTAAAGTTGGAACGTGCTTGTTCGTGCTTATTTGTTGGTAGATTTTTTCCTTTTATAAAAATAATTTTAATTTTAATAAAAACTATTTTAAATTGGAAGATGCTTTTAACGACAGTAGGAGTAATATTTAAGTGAATGTAACACAGTAATGGTACTATCAATAAAATTTTGTATTACTGTCGACGTTTTGAGTCTAAATAGAGCCCTTATTACGGTTCAACGTCAAAGTATTAGCTGAGTTTTGACAAAGTCAGTCTCACTAATTCTCATTAGTATTGGCTACATTCATTTAAATTATTTTGCTTGTCAAATAAAAACTATCTTATCTTAAATTTATATTAAACTACTTTATTGTTCTCGATTTATTTTCTTTTTTTATTCGTCTTTTTGGGAAATCTAATAAAATTTCAACCATGAAGGACGAAAATCGGATTAATCGGAATTAATCGGAAGTGATTACAAGTAAATAAGGGAACAGAAGTGAATTGGAGGTGATAAAACATGACCGAAAGGAAAACGGATGTGAAATAATAATATGGAAAACGTAAAAAAAATAAATATAAAGATCGTTATTTGCGTTTTACGGGTCAAGTAAAATTTAACCAAGCGAAAGACCTCTCTGAACTAAAAAATCAATTTTCAGCAACTTTTTTACCTGTTCTTCAGGGTAAGCAGCCATGTAAAGCAAAAACCAGCGAAGTGTCGTCAAAGTGGTATCAACTCCAGCCCCGAAGAGATCAGCTAAAAGGTATAAGCACTGAGTCTCGGTAAAGAAATCAAGAGGTTCTCCTTTTTCAGCTCGTCTTCTCATTTCCTCGTCATATAGTGCCAGAAAACTATCTTTTTCAATGGGGTTTGCTCTATGGTTGTCCAATATTTCTCGATAAATTTCATGGGTTTTAGATTGACCACCCAAAATGAGCTTCATTACTTTCTTAGAACTGGGCAAAATCCTTAAAAAAAATCATTAATTTTTTAATTTTTTAAACGATCTTCTTATTTTTATGAAGTATAAAACAAATAATCAAACATTAAAAATTAACGTAAAATTATTTTTAAACATTTAATTATCGTTTTTAATTACTTTTACTTTTAATTAAGAAAACACTTTTATCTTAGAGAGATACTTTTTAAAATTAACGACTTATAAAATTTTAATTAAAACTTTCTGGTAGTAAATAAATCTAATATTATTAAAGATTCATTTAATATTTATTTAAATTAGAACGTCGTAATTATACACTTCATACTGTACCTTAGAAAGGGTAAAAAGTTTAAGGCCCCAGCGACACCAATATATTTCACACCTTCGTCTTGCATTTTTTGCATCCACTTCCACTCTTCGTCGTCTTCTTCATAAACCTTTCCGAATACTAGAGCATTCATTAGATTGCCTATGCTGTGATGCAAAATATGTTGAGGATCGATGCCGCCTTCTTCATTTACTTTCATTAGTAGTTTCTTTAAAAGAATATTAAACTTATTTGTGAAATAGTTTTAATTATTAAATTGATAGTTAATATTTCTCGTGTAGACGAAAAATAAAAAGAAATGCTAGCTTATTATTTAATCTTCACCCTATGTCTACTTATGAACCAACATACTGACCAACTGACGAACAAAATATCCAGATCTAATAAACTTTTGTGTGATAAAAGGTATACCCAAAAATAGGATGAAGGTAGAGTCATGCCTCGACCTTACATAACTAACCTATACTGATTACGCTAAGCTCTAAAATTAATAAAAAAAAAAATAATAAAAGCACCAAACTGTACGAGGAACGATGAAACGCGTTATTCAGTCAAGATTTACAAACAGTCTAAAATAAAATAAAAACTTTGATAAAAAAAATGGAGCATGAGAAAAGTAAGGTAAATATTATGTTCGAGTGACAAAAATAAGATAAATTTGTTAAAAAAAAAATTAAATATCACCTATTACGTAATAGAAAAAAAAGCCCGAATACTTCATGATACTGTATCGAGTCCGATATTTTGCATAATATATACACGTCTGACCTTCCGACATCAGAAGTAGTACAAAATGCAATTTTTGTCAACGGCACAGATATCATGTATCTACAAATAAAATTCCAGAAATAGGAACAACAAACTCTTTACGAAACTTCAAAGATATTTAATATTCTACAAAAACGCATTTTATCTTTTTTTATTTTTAGAATTTTTAGAAATTTGAATTAGAGTGGCTTGACATAGGAAAGGAACATGAGAGCTTAGCAGTTTGTTACACAGTGGCCTATCCGTAATACAGCCTATGACATTTCAAAAGAAACAATAAAGCTGAATTGTTAAAATTTTGAATTTTGCTTAGCCACAAACAAACGTAAGATTCTATGATCATGAATGCATTTTTTGTGCCCCTAAAGCCAACTTCGTAAAACGCTTTACCTCCTATTAGTATAGCTCACATCTCCACATTCTTTATCAACCTTCTTCGTTATCATTTATTACAAAAGACATTACCTGAACAGCTTCATTGGCGGACGCGAGAATCATCTTCTCCAGTCTGTCTCGCCTAGGGCAGTCAAATTTGACCATGCCGAAGTCTTTGAGAGAAAACGCGACGAATTTCCTCTGATCCTTCCATCGTTCACCCTCGGCGGCAATCAAACCTGCAATAGGAAATCAAGGCATTCCTTTACTCTCCGGGAGCCGCAGTTTTTCCTCATTGCAATCTGAATTGCGCACACATGTATACTTTTCTCGCGTGCGTTATGCGTCCCTTTCACTTAACAGTGCCGCTAACTATCATTCAGGAAAATCTCGATGAACGCACCAATGAACTCGGTATGACAGTTATCCCAAATTAATAAGCAAAGATTTTTATATATTATGAATAGGAGAAATTAACTGTAGGAAAGCTTTTAAAAATATCTAACTCGGAATGAAGAAATTAATTGGTTGGGGCCGTTAAATTGTGCGGGTTAATTGTATGAACAATCGTATTTTTTCCATAAAAGTTGAATAACATATTAATTAATTATTAAAGTCATCACTTTTTTCTTAAAACTATTACCAAAATTTTTAGTTCTCTTAGTATACACTGGGTATGGCACTTGTAAATCTTGAATAAGCTGTTACAACCGAAGAGAAAAAAAAATAGAAGTAGAGCAAATCGAGTTTGCGTCATCGGCGCACTTTTGTTCTAACTGGAATTTACCTAGATCATGACCTAAAACTGTTCGGCTCGGGAATGAATTAACGATATTACCGTGAAACCTGCATATATAATAAAAATATCGTCCACGCTAACCGCGACCCCTTCTTCTTACCGCCCGACGCCTGACGTCCCGAAGAAACAGCGCGCAAAGTACCGAAAGAGAAATCTAAACGGCCATAATAGAAAGAGCGAAGAGACACGCGGCGAGGCTCGGTAAAAAAGGCTGCCTGACTTGCAGGCGCGCGCACCGACGTGGAGAGTATACATGTAAGCGCGTCTGCGAGGAGAGAAAAAAAAAGCAGGCAAAAGAATTACTGTCATTCGCTTAAGTAGGTGCAGCCACTGAACTCGCGAAGGATAATCCGCGAATGTATAAACAATGATCTTCCGCGCCTATTCGCTTTATACACACAGAGAGCCGCTCTGCAGAGCGAGAAAAAGAGAGAGAGAGAGAGAGAGAGAGAGAGAGGAGGGACACATTATGCGCTAACCGAGCGCGGGTATTTTTAAAAGTGAATCGACCGATGATGCGGAGCGAAAATAAATCAATAAGCCGAAAAACTATACAAGGTAAGCCGGTCAGCGGGAACGATTGAGAGATTTTACCCAGGCGTCAGCGCTGCAACCTCGCGAGCGGTCGTTGATATTTGCGCGCGCCGCTCAATGAGATGCGGTAGAGCCGTCGAGTTCGTTTTGCAGCTTTGCTATATCGCTCCTTGATTTTGTTATTTGCTATGTTTGCTGGACTCGAAGGGGGTGATCGTAACGTCATTGGACCGGAAGTTTTGAATTAATTATCGTAGAATGCGATAGAATCGCAAGTAATCCTGTAACGGTGGTAGTTAAAAATGAAGCCGCTTTATTGCTTTAACTACCTTGAAGTGCATTGGTCCCTATTCTACTAACAAGATAAATTATCAATTTTTCAATAAAAATGAAATCAGTGTAATTATATAATATGAATATAAAATTATAATGCCCAATCAAGGTAATGTTTCATTATATATAGCTATTTCATTACCAGGTACTTTTATTAAATGGATATGCGGGCCGGAAAACGAAAATCCCCTTATGAGATAACTGAAAAAAGTGGGGCGTTTTAAAATTCTGCGTAATTGGGCATTGAATCGAGAGATAAAATACGCAATAATTTTAAAAGTTCGAATGCACAAAGACACTTTTCAAAACTTAACTTCCCGATATTCCAACGAATTTCGTCAGTTTAATTTGCCCAATACACGAAATCCGTAAGAAATCGACGAGAGCAGATGAAAAAGTCGCTCAGAAAAGAAAACGAAAAGTCGTAACTCTCTCGTTTCATTAATCCCGAGGTCAACCCCGGCAGAAAAAGAATATATATTATATATATATCGGAGCCGGGCAGAAAACGAGAAAAAACAGCCCGAAATTCTGGGAAGAAAAAGAAAAACGCTCGGCTCGCTGAAAAAAAAAAGCTGTGTGACCGAGAGACCCACCAATGCGCCGCGTCCATCTCCTCCGCACACAATTCGAAGTATGTCGAGCCGGTAAATCTCAAGGCCGACCCGACTGACTGTTGAATAGAGAGCTTCTTCATTTGCGACAGAGTGTAGAAATGGACTTCGGTCTCTCTCTCTCTCTCTCTCGCCTCTGCATGCGAAATTCAATTCCGCGAGCGGGCAAAAAACTCTGCGCGTGGATCGACGGTGAAAAAAGAAAAAGAACAAAAAAACGTGTCAGCGCATCCTCGGGCACTTTCGAAAAAGATTGCGGATGCTCGACTAATGATTACATGTGAGATTGTTCCAAGGACGCTGACTTTTAAGGCGCCTAGACTATCCGCATACCTCCTCCTGCGTGCTTCTCGGCGTTGCCCGTCTGTGTGCCTTGTGCATATATGCAGCTTGTTCAGGAAATATTAATTATGATTTTCGCTTCCTAGAAAAGGCGCGCTGAATTATGCCTTTGAATTCGTTGAATGGACCGAGACTATTGACTATTGGCTTGATTATTTTTTTCAGTTTGTTTTTTCGTTTGTGAAATTTCTAGAATCTCGTGAAAAAGGATCTTTATGTTAAAGAAATTTTTTATCGAATCGCTGAATGCTGCAAATGGCTGTGTGTGAAAAATTAAAATCTTTTGCCACTTCACAAGTTATTTATTAGCGAATTTTCTTAAATCTTTGCATTGTACCTTACTTTCTCTATAAGAAAAAAAACGATATTACACATTCGAACGACATTCGAATCAGGCACTGAACTCTGCCCCTCTACATCCTCGACCCCGCGAACCCATTAACCGTTTAAAAAACTAAAATTCTCTCCTCGATCGTCGAAATCGATTAAAAGAAAAAATAAAGGAAGAGCCCTTAACCGCGTCGCAGTTACGTTTCGCC
This sequence comes from Ormyrus nitidulus, assembly GCA_900474335.1. Lineage (NCBI taxonomy): Eukaryota > Metazoa > Arthropoda > Insecta > Hymenoptera > Ormyridae > Ormyrus > Ormyrus nitidulus. The sequence continues at coordinate 10,786 of UCOL01001545.1, forward strand.
GCCCTTCATTCGCCTGGCAGTCCTTATAGCTGCGCCTCTTGCTCTTTGAGAGCGAGGATGCCGCGAGAGCGAGAGGCCGACGGCCCGTCCTTGCGAAACTAACTGTAGTTCTCCGGCACGGATGCAGAGCAGAAAGACAGGACCGGGACCGGCGCGCACGCGGGACTTCCTTCAAGGAGACGATAAAAGCGAAAGTCCTTCGACGCGGACATTGCTTCAATCGGTCGGCGCACTGCACGCCGACATTATCTTCTCTCTCTCTCTCTCTCTCTCTCTCTCTCCCTCCCTTCCTCCCCATTAATTCAGACGTTTTTTGCTGCAGTTCGCCTCGAATAATTAATTCGCCGGCTTTGAAAAAATTGACCGACTCCTCCTGACTTCTCTCTACCTGTAAGTTCCTGCATTTGCATCTTTACCTTCGAGCCGTGAAAAAATTGCCGGGGCTGAGACGGGAGGGGACGCATATCGAATGACATTTGGGTACGAATGGCTCGAGAGAGGCTGCGTGCTCTCTCGCTGCATATAAAGCGTTAAAAGTAAAAGGCCTGATCGATTTTAATTCCTACTTTTTTTTGGGCGGATGGAATTTGTAGGTATACATTATGACTGAATTAATGACTAAGGATGTAAGTTTTTTCGACATCTTGAAAAAGTTCGCGTCAAGGTTGACAAAAATTCATGGTTTTGCGTTTTCAATAATTTAACGGCCAAACTTCGGAGGAGAAAAATAATTTTTTAATCGGAAAAACAAAAAGACTTTCATGAATTTTACTCGAATACAAGAAATGGATTGTTTTCCATCCTGTAGAGTAATTCTGGGTGAAATGAATAACAGAGTCATCAGATGATTTACAAGATTTTAATCGTACAATCAGACTTCCATTACTCAGTTCGTCGATTTTTAAAAACTGAATATACCGTCAAAATAAAATAAGGAGTAAAAGTGCTAAAACGTTATTTTTTTGCAATTCATTATAGTTCGCTCAATATCAGAAAAAGCTAACATTTTATAAGAATTTTACAACTCATAAATGCAATAATAAAACAATAAATAAAAGTTCGCAGCATAATTTGCGTTACATAATAATCCAAAAATGCATTTACTTCCAACAAACTACATTAAAGCTACAAGCCGAATGATTTCAAACGAGTGACAGCTGTATGCACTCATTCTGCATTCATAAACCGCCAGCTAATACCGTCCCGCACTCAGTCTAATCGTCCACACTCGCGTTAAGCACAACTAACGCTCAATTACTACGCAGTTCTTTTTCCTCGTTTGCACTCAATAGAATCCACATCGTTAACTCGTTCGATAATCACGTTTCGCTTTCAAAAATCAGCTCTCGGCGTCGCGCGCGCGCAAAGAAAAGGATCTAAGCCGGCCAGAAAAAGCGGCCGCTCCCGCAAAAAAGCTGGAGAGCCAAGTATACCGGGCAAAGAAAAGCGAGAGGAAAGCTGGCTCGAGGAAAAAGAGGCTCGTTTCATTCTAATATCTCCGTCATTGTGGTGCAGCTGACTTCTCTTTCTCTCTCTCTCTCTCGGCGCAGGATGACCGTCCTCGAACCTAAGATGTTGCGCAATACGCTCGGCGACAAGCCTGCGTGTTCGCGGTAGTATAGTTCGCACAATACGTTGCGATCTCGATCTCGAGCCAATGCGAGAGACGCGTTCTCTCTCTCTCTCTCTCTCTCGCGCGCACCTTTTTTTTATATCCTCGAGCCGCGCGCGCTACCTGTCTCAATCAGGACGCAGCTCGGAGGAAAATGACACACGCGAGCGAGACGCTTTCAGGGCCGCCCTGGTACAGTCGGAAAATCCCCCGGTTTCTGCACTCGGACGATCGGCGAAGATCTCTTTTTTGGACGGCAGGAGGTGATGGTTTTTTCGGTGATTATAATTGGTGTGAGAGTGTCCGTTCGCGTTCTACGATCGCGCGGCTTTTTGCCCAGATGAGTGGGGTACAATTAATACCGCAGGAACTTTCCACGTTTGCTGCTAAAGATTACTCACTCAACGGCTCTCCGTTCTCACTTGCCTCCCCACCTTTTTTATAATTCCTTTCTTCTTTTATAATACCGGCGATTGAAAGTGCAAAAAATATAATAAACTTGGAAGACCACCATTGTTTTCTGCCACGAATATTTAGTTCTAATGCAGGCTACAGCAACAACCCTACACTTACTACAACTTAGTAATTTGGTTATTTGCTCCCAGAAGATAATACGAGAAGAGACTCGACTTTAGAAAAAGGTTGTATAAGCTTTCTCAAATCAATTTACAAAAAAAGTAGTCATGCAGCGTTGGAAAACTTACATATTATATGTGCAAAACGTGTTTCTCGTAAGACTCATGTTCCGCCGTTTAAACTTTGGGTATTAGAATATGGTTACAAAAACACCCCAAAAATAAAACCTTTTCTGCAGCTTTTAATCTCGTCTTTCAAATCCAATTGGAATTTTTGAAATCTGACTTCAATTATGTAAATAATCATCTAATACTTTATTGTTCTAAAAAATTTTAAAATATTTGACATAGTAAGTAGTCAAACATGTAAATGAAGAAAATGGCTAGAAAATAATTAATATTTTCATTGGCCAAATGTGTAGCTTAAAAATTGATATTTTTAAAATATCTAAGCTAAAATAGCTAGTAAGTACTATTTAAAAATTATATTAGATGGTAAAGCATGGGAATACGTAATTATAATGAATATTGATAAGGTTACTCACAAACATTATTTTAAAAATAGTATTACGCGAGAAATGTTTAACAGAAAATGAAGAACCAGATATTACTTTTTCATTAGAAAAGGGTTATCTTCAAATGTAAACCATAATGAGGTTACAACATGTGAAGATAATTTTTTGGAAATGAACATGATTTTCGTAACAGTGAAAGTAGCAGTAAATCGTGTGATAATTTTAATGAGGGACATGGAGATCGTTAGACAGATATTCAGTTATGCAGATGGATGCAATAATCAGGAGAAAATTTTTTTATTATAATATTGAAATATGATAAATAGATTATGAATTTGGAAAGTTAAAATTAAAATTCTAAGAGGTTTAGGTTCTTTGATAATTATATTAATATTATTTTATCCATAAGTTAGTGCTCGAGTTATAATCATGTTGCTATAATTAAGGCAAAATTTAATGCAACTCAAAAATATGATCTCGACAGTAGAACTTGTACGTTAAAATAACTACATGAAAAATGCGAGGCCAAAATAATTTTGATATATTCAAAGCTAATGAATTTAGATTTTGCACCTTATATTGTAAATCAACAGCTTTGAAAACGGTTCTTAAAATTAACTTATGTAACCATTGTTTACTGTTTGATGTGGCTTATTAAATGCTGTCCAATAAGCAAGCAGAACACAGAAAAAAAATTGATTGTATGATCAATCTGAAATAGGGCAGATTAAAAGTTTACTGTTATCATTTTAAAGCAGTAAAGCATAATATTGCAGAAGAATTTACGAAGAAAGAAAAATATTGAATCAGCAAAGTTCCTCCACACGCATCATTTTTAAAACTGGATTTACTAAAGAGCAGCATCAAAATTAAATAATAAAATTAAATTATAAAACGCAATTATAGTAATAAGGGTTACAAGTCAATATCTCGTAAAAAAAAATATATTTGATTACTAACAAGTTTTCCGCTAGCAATATTAATAGCTCTTGTTGAATGACTAAATAATCCTATAAACGTTTTTGTAAGTTATTCAACAGGTTTAAATCATCATAAAGATTCATTTACATTATTAAACATTCAAATTAGAATTACATTGGTATTATAGACTACGCCATCACAAAAAATCTGCTAATACATAATAAAACAATAAATAAATATCTATTATAGGTAAGCAGGTAAAATATTTGCGATTGATTTGTATTTATCTCACAATTTGTCTTGTATTTGTAAAGTTATTAAGTTTAGTAATGACAGTAATAATTTACCTAAAAAAATTCGAAATAAAAAAAAAATTTGGAGGTTTTGGATGCAGTTTGCTTCAAAAATTCTTTAAAAATTTTAATCCAGTTTTTTATTGACTTTTGCTACTATTTATTAAGTTTACTTAAAGAATGCTTATTATTTAAATAAGAAAAATCAGATAAGAACAAATAATGCTTCTTGTTGAACGACCATGAACCGCAGACACAACGCAAGTTTTTTGCGATGCGCATTACTGCAGAATATTGTGTGAGAAGGCGAGAAATTGCATAAACTATTCATGTTTTTAACGCTTCAATGCTTAGTAAGAATTGAAAAACAAATAGTTTGATTGAATTTGCGCCATATGTAAGTGATATTTCGATGATAACGCTGGGACATAAAATTCACGAACGTCAAATCTAATTCTATTTATTTTTTGCTTCCATCTCAAGTAATCCATTCACTAAGTGATCTTATTTTATTAATGTATACTTTTACAGCTGCATTTTATTCGATCTATAAATATGTATTATTTCATTCAGATTAAAGGCCACGGAACAAAAACACCAGATAATTGACCTTTTTTGGAATAATTCAGATTCTGATTCAAAAAAAAATTTTTTTTAATACAAAATTTGTAATTATATAAAAATAATTTAACAAATTTTACAAGAAAAAAATACAAAGCCCATTTAACTATAAATTATTTTAAAACTTTTGCGTTTTTTCTGAATATAAATCTGACCAACAAATAATTAAATCAAGCTGTTTTGTCATAAAGTATAACAAATTATACAGATAATTCACGTTCTCGTGCAAAATAATCGGTTATTTTTGTTTATCCTGTTGCATTTTAGCTGAAATTGATAAAAAAAAAACTGACTTTTGGTGCTCTCTTAAAAATAGTTTATTATCCGCCCTTGACTTTCATATATCAGATTATAATAATTAAGTGTCACATAAAAGGTTCACGTGCGGAAAAACTATATATCTTTAATCTTCAGATTAGCCTGTCAAAAAAAACCGATGCAGTTACCTGTGAAAATTCTAATATAACATATGTATTCGATAATAGTATTACGTTATTGTGCGCGAAGGAGTTGAGAAGAAATTAGAGATTGATTAAATTAAAAAATTAATTAAAATTTTGTATACTAATAATGATATATTCTAGCAATTTTTTTTTAATTTATGGAGACCTAAAGAGTCACTCCACTTATGAATTAACAATGTATTAATTCAAATATTTAAAAAGAATTTGAAAAAATCTTCATAATTTAAAATAAATTTCTTGCATTTACCATTAGTGTCAAAAATTTTAATTGATCTAATGGCAAGCATTAGAATCACTTCTATTAAATTAATGAGTTTTTAACGGTTTTATAATTGCAAAGTTTCGTAAAATTAATAATTTATATTTATTCTGAAAAAATAAATGAAATGAAATTCTTTTATAAATAATTAATAATATATTTTAGAATTAATGCATTTCCATATTAAATTCGATTAATGATATAAAAAGTCGATTGACATTCAACATTTATTATTAGTAAAATTATAATTATTAGAATAATTACTTATTTATTAGAATAATTATTATTAGAATAATTAAACATTTAGAAATTATTTTTTACATTTCGTACGTCAATTTTACCTGATTGAAATAATTTTTATAATATTTAATAAAAAACGCAAATCACAAATATAATCAGAAATAATAAGAAAGCGCATAAACCGTAATTAGCAAAATCATATTAAATTGGAATTCCGGTTTACACGTAAAATGCTTTACAAAAGTATAATTCCACGGTTACCGAAAGTATTTAAATTATTATTTTACTATTGAGTTATATACGCAGGTTGTGCACGAATAACACGCAGTTCATCTCAAAGTAGTACATTGTCTGCAAATTATCAGTTTATAAAAAATTAAAGCACCTTACTTTAATACCTACTTATTCACACAATTTTAATAGTTCAGTAATGAAGCATCGTAAGAACATTTCTTGTTATCCTTTTCTCGAATGCAAAAACCGCTTGTAAGAAATTGAAGGCAATATACAGCTAATTTATTGAAATCAGTAAAATTAAATCCCCGCAAATAATTAATTTATTAATTTTATTATAATTCATTTTAATATATTCATAAAATTCATAATGAAATTGAAATCTTTTTTCAACAGAAAATATTCAAATGCAACGAGGAGGTGAACGTCCGAAACCTCGCCTGTTAATTTAATTACAAAATCTAGCCGTCAAACGTCTATAGCACAGGACTCTAACGGATTCCCAAATTTTGCGCTTTCGGTAACCTAGTTTTCGCCCCTCTCTCTTTATGGTATCTTTTTTTCGGAGAGGCAAGCCGTCTAGAAGGCCGGCCGGTAGATATTCGTTTAGTGGGTTACTCGGTTCCTCGACGTAGACTTCGTTAGAGAAACCGTTACATCCTTACATACATCGGCCGCCCTTCCTTTGTGTTCAGATTGTGCGTTTTACAGGTCGGTAACAGAGAGAAAGAGGAGCAGTGTCTCGGTATTCACAACCAGCGAAGGTTGGGATATGTGGAGGGCTTCTTTCTTTCGAAAAAACCGATTGGAATCAGTAAGGCTTTAATTTCAATTTAAAAAAAAAAATGAACCTTATGAAGATGTATAATTTTTTGAAAGATATTTAATTTTTTCACGGATAGCACTGGACTGCTTTAACGCTAAAGTCAGCAGTGCAATATTCATTTTATAATCAATCAGCTATCAGCTTTTGTCCCAAAAATTTCATTAATTAACATTATGCAAATTGTAAATATTGTATCTTTTTTATGTAAAATTAATTTTTAAACTAAAATTAAGAAATCTTCAAGTAATTAATAAATAGTTCTCTCAAATTAATGAATTACAAAAATATTTATATAACAGACTTTACCTTATAATTTTTAATTATTCAAAAACTATTTATTCTTGTTCCTGACACCTTAAAATACATAAATTATAACAGGTTTTTCGAACAACTCCAAAAATTACTATCACAAAGCTTCCACTAGGAGGAAGCAAAAAGGCTTACACGAAAATTACAGAGTACATTTAAATTATGCTTACCGTATCCTTTCATTATACCGTGGGTCAAGTAGAGCGGTGCTCTTCCGTTGAACTCATCTTTATTGAAAATCTGTCTCACAAGCTTAGGATCAGTCACCAGGACAGTGTATACCGAACCCATTCGGAGACCACAGACAGGACCGTACTTCCAGGCGATTTCAGCGAGACTTTTGTGCGGATCTTTTCTGCTCAAACTCAGAAGACTTCCGAAGATAGGAATGCCCCAGGGACCAGGAGGCAGATTTTTCTTCGTCTGGTATATGTAAAACGCGATAATTAAAATGCACGCGGCTATCAAGCTCAAAAACACGTCCATCCTGAAAAGCTGAAGCATCAAGAGACATATCAGTTTTTAAATTCGTGAATTAAGAAAACAAATTTACTTTTTTGAGATTTATTATATTACCAAATTTTAGTAAGCTTTTTAAAAATACTTAAATATCAACAGCGATTCTAAAATCAAAGCCGCATTGCAAACTTTGAAAACTAAGTATTTTATAAACTGTACAATTTATAACTTTTAAATAATCCTTAACCTACCAAAATCAACTTTAAATCAGATATCGATCAGATACCTTTCAATTGCGGTAATGAATAAAATTACTTATCAACTTTTCGATAATTAAGTCGTTTTGAGTAACGACAGAATAATAATAGTGTTTTTGTAGTTGTATTACATTATTACACATACGCACACTTACGTTTTGATGATCCAACTTACTACTTTTTAAAATACAAAAAAAATTGCTACAGCGTATGTAGGATCAAACATCTTGACGTTCTATGGAACGAAACTCTACTGTGCGAGGAATCGACTTCGTCGATTTGATATAGTGTAGATTATGAGTTTTTAACGGGTTTATAATAGCGAAGTAAATTTAATATTTTAAATCCTTTCAAAATCATTTGGGAATTTTAAGTGTCAAGATATGTGTAAACGCCAATATTGAGATTACAGTGATGTATGCTTTTTCCATGGTATAATTATAATTTAAAATCTTTCAACGTTTAAATTTTGTGTTTCAGTCCCTTAATCAAAGTCCATATATTAAGCTTATCTAAAATCGAAATAATTCGATTCTCTCCAGTACGCAATACACAACACCAGTTGACTCAATGATGTCCAGACGAAAAGATCTCGTAGCGCACAAAGAAAAGTAGTTTCTTAATATTACCCTTGAAATACTCGTCAACGCTCTCTTTTATTACAAAACCTTTAAAAAGTCCGAAAAATTGTCTCATTTAAATTTGCCGCCTTACGAAATCGGAACTTTTGCTTTTTCAAACTCCGCCGAGAAGCGCTGAAGTCGGTTCCGCGTACAGGTAGAGTTTCGTCCCGTGGTCCGTCAAGACCTTCGATCCTGCAGACGCCGCACCAAAGTTTTCTTATTTTAAAAAGTAGTAAATGTATTACCGCCGTGACAAAGGACTTGGATTAGCAAAATGTAAGTATATAGTCAATAGTTTTAAAACACTATAATTTTCTGCGTCGAACTTTTTCAGTCAGATGTATTAGTCAAATGAAACTTTTGCTGCTGTAATTTAAGATGGTCAACGTGTTGAGTCGGAATGCGCCACGACGCAATAGACGGATGTGAGAATCCAATCGAATGCGAAATTTTATTAAAGTCTAAGAGCTTATATTGAAGTAAAATAATTAAAAATCGCTTTTTAATTAAAATTTTAGTTGCTAAAGTTTATAAACTTATAGATAAATATTACGCGAATATAGAATTTCATTAGTACCTATAAAATATATTCTCGCGGCCGAGGTAGATATTATTCTCCAGTAAGTTAGCTAAACTTGGTAATCGATATATTATTTGATTTAGTATAGTAATAATTTTGAAGGCAGTATTATACAGTTTACATCGTATTTTGTTATACACTGCACTAAAACTTATTTTGCAGGAAAAATGAATCTTGCAATGCCTCAAGAAGTATTCCTTTTGATGCAATAACTATTTTCTGTTTAAAATTTAAAATAACAGAAAATTAAATTCAATTATATACACTATCCTATTCTTCTTATTATAAATTTGTCTATTCTTTAAGGATGATAAATTTGATTGTAGGCAGTAATTTTTAATCATACGCCATCTACTATTTGTTTTTTAAACTTCAGAAGTCTTCCATCTTATATTATATAACAAGTAATCCTTCTGTCATAGAAAGATTGATCGAGAAGATATTCATTTTACTTCCACGAACGAATTGGATAATATAATTTCTAAACATTTTATTATAATGATTATATATAATTTTTACTAATGTTAATTTTTGAATGCAATAATTTATCAATTTTTTATAACTAATTAACGGAATTTAAAAACGAAATGTTTTAATTCTATAATCCCTTACATTAAAATGCACTGCGATATGATCAAATTGAATCTTCGAGTTTGAAATTCATTCCTATCATAATTGCAAGTAGAGAGATAAGATAAATAAAATTTTAATTATAAAACAAACTATAAAACATCAATAAAATGAATATTAATATTAAAATAATATAGATTTATTAGAAGAAACACGAAACTTAGAATTTTCTAGTGCTACATTCATATAATTTTGGAGATCAATTTTTTCATAATACGCATATTCGATTTTTTATTTAAGTCCATCGTCTTCATATGCTTTGGTAAATCATTATACAGTATTGTGACGGCGAACAATACGGCTTGTACTTGTTACTAACGGTTCTTATAATGTTAGATATCTTTAAAGATTTGTTTCGTGTTGTTTAAATTAATTAATATTTCTTTAAATCTTTTATAGTAATAGAGCAAAGATTCATACGTGAAAAGTTTTTTTAAATTCATTGGATTATCTGATATAAATTTAATTTCTCTCTCTCGAATCGAATTATTTCGATTTTAGATAAGCTTAATGTATGGACTTTGATTAAGGGACTGAAACACAAAATTTAAACGTTGAAAGATTTTAAATTAAGATTAGCGCAGTTTGAAAAGAAGATTTCGTGTAAAAACACAAAGCTTTTCTTGCATCATGACAGATTAAATAAAAGCTTTAAAACTTTTACTTAAAAAAAAAGTTTAAAAACTTTTGAACTATCTCTACATCAGAGAATAATATTTTAATTATCAATAAAAGTTAAATAATTTTTATCTGTAGATCATTTTATATGATTAATATAGATTTGATAAATATTTTAATAATATTAGTAATTTTTTAAATAATGAATAAAATAATAATTTAGATTTAAAATGTAATATAAAAATCCTTTTTTAAAAATACGGATGTAACTCGATAGATTTTAAATAATAAAATAAAACTGATAATTATATTTGCAATTATTATCTGAAAGTATATATAATTTATTGCCTTTGAACCTCTTAATAATCTAGACATTTAATTCTATGTCCATTCAATATTCTAGTTTTAATAAATTTAAAACTTTACTCAACTTTCTAAATTATACAATAGTCTCAGAAAGCTATCTGTCTTGCAAAAGATTCATAACATATCATGTGGAATGTTTCCTAAAACTTTCCTGAAGTTGCATAAAAACATAAACAAACGGAAGCTCAAAGTGTTTTCCATGGAAGGCTTCGGAAAATTTGCTTGCTGCATCCTCATTTAAAAGTTGCGCCAACCATAACTAGTTCACCTAAGTCGATGTAGCTAAGTGATAAAGGGGATTGATACCTGCGGCTTAGGACAGTGTTTTTTCCGTAGCTCGACGTTGTTTCCAGTTCATTAGCATAATTTCGGCTATCCTATGCAGAATCTTACTGGACCCCCATAAAGCTATGCATTCGAAGTAAAATGGAACTACATAGTAGTCAAAAGCAAACATTCTTAGAAAGATAAGCGATTAAAATAGACGTTGATAAAAGAGAGAAAAATTTTGTTTTTGTAGCTAATTTAAAATAAATTTAAAGTTATTTATTATATATTAATAATTATTTATTTATTGTATATTTATAATTATTCAATATTCATTATATATTTATAATTATTCATTATTTATTATATTTATCAGAAGTGTAGTAGTTTGTTGAACCATTGTTTATAATACAGCTTCATTCAATGTAAGTTTACCTAATTCACGAAAAATAGTTTTTGGCCGCTTTAGAGACCATTAAAGTGAAAATTTTTTGTGAAATTGCTCTTATATACGTGCGCAAAAAATAAGCAAATGGATTCGACTATGTCAGCTAATGTAGCACCACCACAATTTGGCGCAATAGCTACATTGTTTTGAGCGAACAGGAGCCCCAAAGGCGAAGATACCCTTACCGAAGTAACATCTCCACCAGCAAGTTTGGGGTTCTCAGTCGTCCAAACAGAGTTGCCAGACGGCGATTTTCCATCTCTTCCACTCCCGAGGAACTGACAACATTTTTAGCAGGAATAAAAGGATAAAAGATTGCCGTCTGGCAATCCTGTGCCCAAAACGGATGAATCGACGCTCCCGACGCAAGGGGCGCGGCAGCAAGTGCCTGCAGGTTAGAGGCGCGCTGAATCTATTTTCCACCTATGCAAATTTATTCATTATTCACATTGATTAATGGACCAAACGAAAAAAAAAACAAAAAAAATCCCCGTCGGAAAAACGGCCTGACCGATCGGATATCTTCAGATAATTTTCACAAAGTTTCCTGCTCATAATTCCACGCAAGGCAAAGACCTGACCTTACCTTCAGCATTTGCGCACTTCGCGCACTACGGAATTTTCTCAGCTTGAAAAATGAATGGTGTTCTTTTCCTCAAACGCGCAGCGGAAAAATACGGTTACGCAATTTACGATTGTAAAGTACCTTTTCTTCCGTCTAATAATATTTTTAAATGCTTAATATCCAATAGTTATCCCGTATTTGCTGCTTTCGAGAGAACTACATTGTACATACTATACGTTATGGGGCTATTTAAACCCTAATTAGTACATTTTATATTTTTAAGCATAAAAGTAGTGGTAACAGCAGAAAGTGATTAGTAGATCATATTGTTCGGTGGAATTATTATCATTTTTTTAATGTTACTTCCAAATTATAAATATTGCAAAAACTTTTATTTTGCATAAAAGCTAAAGAATTACTGCTTGCAACGTCACGTAATATAAATAAATGCCTTCGCCAATAAAAGGGAGTAATGCTTCACTATTTGAAAATCTTAAAAGAACGTTCGCTTTTGAAAAAAATGAAAGTTGGGGTTGGAAAGTAAATGATCTCCATTAGTTGGAATGACAAACGCGTCCATCGGCTCAGCATTGGCAACTCTTTGGTAGCTGCGCGCCTAAAGCGTTCTCCTCCTTTTTCTGTCTCTCTCTTTCTCTCTCTCTCTCTCTCCGACTGGATGTGCAATGCCCGCATAAAGGTCATTCTCGGCGTTAAATCTGCATTTTGCCGTCGAGATTCGTATCTTTTCTCGCGTGTCTCTTGTTCGGCGCCGGCGATTCTCCTTTCGCTTTCTGCTTTCCGATTATTTTTTCTTTCTTTTTTTTTATATTCCCTCTTCGGCATCTGTTTCGCACGCCCGTTCCTTTCGGCTGAAATCCGTCGCCGTTTCTTTCGAGCGTGTTCCTTTACACACGTGATCGGACCCTGATTTATAAGGCTCATCTCGGTTTTGGAAAAAGTGCTTTTTGAGAAACTCTTTTGAACGTTTTTCTGAGTTTTATAGAAAATATTAATCATTGAACGTGAATAATCGGCAACGCGAAGAAATAAAATTTTATTCGATGAATTGTATTAAAGTTTTATTTAAATCGTATAAATAGGTTCTCTTTATATCTGCATTTAATTTTGTATAAATAAATTTAAATTAAAAATTTCTGAATTCGTATAGATTTATATAGTATACAGCGTTTTGTTAAATAAGTTTATAATATATCATTTTGTTATTTTATAAGTTTTTTATAGTATTTTTATAGTCTTTTGCAGTCTTACAAAAAGGAGCATATTTTTATTTTATTAAGGTTCGTACCTGCAAATTTTGAAAATATCCAAAACTGTGTATGTGATAATTTGAATTCATATGTTATTTCCCAAATAAATGTTCAAGCGAAAGTATAAAAAAAAATATAATAAAGAAAATTTTAAATTTAAATTTTTTTGTTATCATCATATCATAAATTGTAGGCTCCCCGGCTATACTATGTCTATAGAGAAACTACACTTGTACACTTTGTTACTCACTGTACGTATATTACACGTGCATAAGTTTGCATAGCAACAAGATAACGCTAAATAATCTAGAAGACGAAGATGAAGTCTAGTATTCTACACATATGTTAGATTAGTGCATCGACCGATTGTAGTGCGATATATAAGTACGAGACGTAATACTGGTGTTTGGTTATTTCGTCAACGCAATTCACTTTTCGAGGCTTTGATTTGAGAGGAAAGTATTTTTTATACAGCTGGTATTGTCAAGAATTGCAGTTTTTCGGAGTTCCAATGTGAAACTAGCGTTCTGGGGTATAAAAAATAAAAAAAATTTTGATACAAAGTCAAAGTAAAAAAATACTATCTTTTCTGTCACAGATACTCTTCAGTTATTATTTTGGCGAGTTATTAACTTTTCAATTATTTTTAGATATTTTTTTGACAATGTATATCAATTTATTAGTCTTTGGTGGAGGGTGTAAATTTCACTACAATGCACGAACAGTTTCTGCCTTTTACTGGAATTGTGAGATCCTGGATGTGCGACGGTTGCCGCTACGCTGAAATTTGAAGTTACTGATGAAATAACATCATAATATGATCAAGCCGTTGCTATACGTATTTACTATTATTTTATTATTACTAATGCATTCAAAGTCTTCTGCATTATCCCCTTCAGTGTGAGACCTCTTGCACATCGCAATCTTTTTCAACTTCCAGGGATCTATTAAAAAATAACATTGTTTTTTTCCCAGGTATTGATTTCTTCAATTTTTGATCATTCACTCTTACGACGTCTACACGCTTATTTTCCGTAACCTGCAGATCGAATCGCTTGAATAGATTATCTTGAAAAATGATATAATTAAAAAGATTCTTTTTAATTTATTAATTTTGAATCAGGTTGTTCAATTTTAGAAATATAAAAAAACAAGCAGTTTAAACTGAGTTTTAAAAATCCATTCAATGACTCAACTTGTAGTTTGTGCGGTAAAGCCAAAAGTCGGTATCTCTGGGTCAAATTGACCCGGATAACGTAAAAAAATTGTTAATAACTTAATTTTACTTTTGCCAGTGATTCAAGGTGGATTAATTTTAAATGTAAATCCCCCTAACAAATAATTGCATTTGACTGTTTTTAATACATGGTCTATTATAACTACATCGTATCATCTATTTAAAAAATCTAATTTAAAAGTATAAGTATCCCTTATTAAAAGAAAGCACTTAAAATTATGAATAAAAAATCGAGCAAAAGTTAGGGAAAAAAGTTCAAGAACCCCGAACTGTTGAAATTTAAGACGTGTATCATTACACTAATAACCGAGTTGTAACGATCCCTTCGTTCGTGCCGAAAGTGGCGTATTCCAGCGTTCGACTGGATTTTGTTCGTCGCTCCTTAGGCGTAAGCGACACACGCCGGCGGGTCCTGCTTGTGTGCGTGCGAGCGTTGAACTTAAAATCCCTTCTCACTCCTGACCCGTTCGAGACTGGGAAGCTCAACGGACTCTCGTCGTCGGGGTACCAACCCCGGGAGAGAGTCAGGTAGCTAAAGTCTCAGGGCTCCGACCTTCGAAAAGTCACTTTCTAAAGGGAACCTTGAGAGTGCACCGACGTAGCTTTTCGGTCCACCTATCGTTCTGCCGACTTCGCGACGTGTGGATGATGCTCGTCACTTCTTCCCATTTTTTCGAATCAGTTGTTAAAGTTTTACGATGCTGGGAAACAATTTATTGCTCTTGCTACTGAAATTGGGACCTTGCCGATCGTGAATCGCTTGTTGCAAAATTTAATTCAATATCCTTTTTACCGTCTTTACTTTTTACAGTGAAAAATTAGATAGTCTTTAATAATTAAACGTATTAATTGCAGAAATTTGCAATTGTTCAATTAATTGTATCAAAAAACGAAAATTTAACTACAGATCTTTCGAGAAGATTCTATCCCTTCTAATCCTTCCAGAAGATTCAATGAACTCCACGAAGGACTCGTTTCATACCTGCATTCTCACATCCATTCAATGACTCCTGGAAGTGTTTCCCAAAAGTTTTTAATTCAAGGCTTTAAATTTCATTGACATATCAACTTCAGTTACTTTTACAATACAATGTTAACAAAAGTCATTGAAAGTTTTATTAATTCCTTATTTATTTAAAAAAATTTTTTTTAATAATTTAATGCACAGCATATTATTATTTCGTTGAAAATACATTAAATACGTACACAGTTTTTGCATACAATTTAAGTAAAATATCTTATGAATATTAAAAAAAATAATTTTCATTTACAAAGTATGAACAGGAAATCGCAGCCACAAATAGAAATAATAAAATTAATTAAAGGAGTTCACTAAGAATAACCTGTAGTCGAGGTAATGAAATTATTTTTATTAAGATCTATAAGGACGGCAACTTGCCGGGCCGATGAAAGAGATTTTTTGCATGAATGCGGGTGCAAGAGCTGTGTCGCGAAAGAGAAAGGAGAATTACTGTTTTATGTTATTGATTCGAATATTTCCATGCACGTGAACGAGCATTTTTTTAGAGAAATTTGTTGCAAATTTGATCGCACATATAAAAGTTCCTTATTAGACTCTGCAAAAATGAGTTTCTTTTTAATTTCGAACTTACGCAAAAATATATGATATATTAATACAAAACAGTACTATCAGCAATCCTACATTTTTCATTCAAAACATTTTCAATTTACCGCGCTTTGAAAATTATATAACATTAAAGGTACGAAAGAACCGAAATTGTACATTTTCTCTAGTTATTTAACCGTAATTGCGTTAAATCCGCGAGAGCAGAGGTACATTTTATTCAAAGCATAATATGCAGAAGATAAAAGCGAAGGTACTTTTTCTCGCATTATCGGCAAATCTAAATGCACGGCATGGCATATATAGTATAGACAGGATTTTAGTCGAGCCGATTCAGGGAACCGAGAATAATGAACTCTGGATAGCGCCTTGACTACGGTGCAAGGATTCTCTTTCCCACTCTGCTCTGTCTCTTTTTCGTTTCCTTCCTTTTTTCTCGAGTTCTCGTCGAGTGCAAAGGTATTCGTATCTCGAGACCACCACCCTATGCGGCTGCTGCGTCCTTTTTTTCCCGGGATTTCTATTGGCTGGCTTTTTTATCTGACCGATCTCTCGGGGTTCTTGACCCTTTTATATGCAGCTGTTTTGTGCTATTTGCAGAAACACTCAATTATTCGCTTTACGAGCTCTGACTGTAATGTTAACATTATAACCTGCAATAGCGCAGGCTTTTTCAAAGTATGCCTGCATTGTATCGCATAGTATCGAGTTGACTTTTTAGTATTTTAATTCATAGATTAGAGTTAATTTTTTTGATCGATTTTTTTGATCGATTTAGACGATTTTAGGTATTTTTTCTTACGTTATTTTTTCGTGTCATCGTATTTATTTTATTTTAAAAATAAATTTTAAATGTAAAAAATTTTAAATTTTTATAAATTCTTCAAAAGGATTTTTTCACGTTTTACCTCTTCTGTTAAAAGTCTCTGGGAGTATTTTTAGAATATAATATTTCATTTGTGCTACAATGATTGTTCAATTAATGCGTTCCCTACGTTACTACACAAATCAAGAAAAACAATACTAGAAATTAATTACAAAGAATATTTTTAACACTTGCTAAAAACTTTTTTACCAATAGAATTATCAAATTTATGTGTAGTTGATATTAAATATTATTTCAGTGTGATGTAATAATGCATTTATTTAAGGTAAAGATGCAGATACAGAAAAAAGGAAAAACCTTATAATATTCCTTTAGTGAAAAATCCTAATTCCATTCCTGCGTGAGACTCTCGCCGGAATCTAAGAAAGCGATCGAGCGCCTTCTGGTGACCGGTTCAATTATTATTTTAGTGAATCTCAAAGCAATATCGCTGAATCGCTCAGATCTTATGATAACTTATCTACGTGTATTCTTCAGTCAAAAGCTAAGTGTAATACTGATGCAACGCAGCACTTGCATTCATAGTATGACATCATCACTCATACGCACGTACAACTGTAGCAATTGAAAACTAAGCGGTAGGCTAAAAGTCGTTTTACGCTAATATATTTTGTTAGCCACTCACTGAATAGTTCAATGAGATTTTAAAAGCAATGTATTTTTATAAATCGGATGGTTTTTAACATATACAAAGCACCGCGTCAATTGCTGCAACTCAAAGTTATATTAATCACTGAAAAATTACTAACTTACCAGCCTGACTAAGCAATTTTCTAGAAGCTTTCACTATAATTCCTCCTCGGGTTATTCTATTGCATCCTGCACTGATAACATTTTTAGGGCTCCACCTGCTCAAACCGATCTGTCTGAGTAACTAAGTGGTACTTGCAGTCACAGCTTCCAAGTGTTGTTAGGACTGTATCTGCACGAAAGCAGTGTTGCCAAAGTACATACGTAAACGAGAAACCGCGCTCCTTATAAAAAAACGTCATGTTAAAACCGTTTTGAAAAAGTAGCAATTAAATTAAACTCTAAGAATTTCTTTAAAATGAAGAAAAATGACAGCAGTTGAAATTAAAATGTACCAAATAAAATTTGAAATAAAATAATATAATTAATTATAGCTACTGGACAGTTTACAATAAAATTTAAATTCATCCAGTGATCATGCTGTTAAATTATTTTATGATCACATCCATTTGAAATAATTCATTTTATAATTCAAAAGAGATTCATAATGATATATAATGTTATAAATACAAATTTTAAAATTAAAGAAAGTGAAAATATATTTAAACGAAAACAGTAAAAATAATACTACACTCAGAAAAAGAGTCCTCTTATACAGAAATTATTTTCCTGTGAATTCAATTCGCTCATTATAAATACGTTTTTCCTTTCAGATCAAATAAAATCTTTTTGAATCGAAAAACCATAGTTTTCACGAGCAGAGGAAAATCCTCTCGTGATCAATCCTCTTGCGTACAAGAGGATTTAAACTAGTCACAAAATGACTCCTTTCTCGTCATGGAACCCTTTCATTGGTTACAAAAAGAGCATATTTTCATAACAATCAATTTAACAAAGTCGCGGATTAAGACTTTGTTAAATTCATATTAATGAAAATCCCCCCAAGACTTTTTTAAAAAGATCCCGGGGAGGAAAGTGTTTTAAAAAGATACTGGTAAGCCCCGCCGAAGGCAGGGCTTAGGAGTCTTTAGGAGGGGAAAAAACTTTGTTAAAACAAATGTTTCGAAAAACCCTCTTTTTAACAAAGTCTAATATTGATAAGGAGACTATTAAAATAACCCTTCGGGGAAAAAAGACTTTGATAGAAACACTGTTAAAAAGCGCCTTCGGTGGGGCTTACCGTGGTCTTTTTAACAAAGTCTTTTTTCCCTGAAGGGGGACGTCTTTGGGGAAAGTCTTTTTCCCCCGAAAAAAGACTTTGATAGAAACACTGTTAAAAAGCGCCTTCGGCGGGGCATACCGCGGTCTTTTTAACAAAGACTTTGGTAAAAACACTGTTAAAGTCTCGCCTCCGGCGAGGCTTACCGTGGTCTTTTTAACAAAGTCTTTTTACCCCGAAGGGAGACGTCTTTGGGCAAAGTCTGGGAGAAAGTCTTTTTCCCCCGAAAAAAGACTTTGATAGAGACACTGTTAAAAAGCGCCTTCGGCGGGGCTTACCGTGGTCTTTTTAACAAAGTCTTTCTTCCCCTTCGGGGAAAAAAGACTTTGATAGAAACACTGTTAAAAAGACCACGGTATGCCCCGCCGAAGGAACTATGTACAGGGAGAAAAGGTTGGGCGCGCTGCTTGCCAAAACTTCAAGAGAGCTGCTTTCCCACGAAAACCGTGCATTCACAACAAAAATATGTGCATTTATTTGATATTTATTTAATGTGTAAGTGTTTTAAAGTAAATTAGTAGAATTGTTGTTTAAATGCTGGCAAAAGTCGGTGGATCTGATGAATCAGAATAGTGTCTAATGCATCTATTAGTTAGAATCTTTGAAGCGCCTGTGTAGGAAGCACAAATTATATGATTGATTCGCCAAACCGATTAACTTTTTCTAGCTCAGCGCGTTCAACAATTTGGAAGAGCAGTACGCTTAAAATTGGAAGAGCGGCCCGCTCGGCCACACCAAAATGCTGAAGGCACCGCGCTCTGTGTGTTTGGGGTAGCAACGCGCCCAATCTTTTAATTGTATATTGTAATTAAATTGTATTTTATGTATAATTTAAAATGTATTATATTTTCAAGTAATTTGGTATTTAATATTTAAAATTTGATAGTAATTATGTTCGAATGTACATATTATATTTTTTTTCATGGTTTTTATATTTATAGTGAAATTTTATTTTAATAAAAAATAATAAGTTCTTTGTGAATTTAATTTAAAAAAAATTATCTTTAAGTGAATATCTTGAGCGTAAATTTGATTCAAAATAGATTGTTCCAGTAGGGCTCATTAATTATTTGCATGAAAGTGCAATAACGCACCTGAAATAACGTAAGAAATTATATCCGCAGGACACAGTATTCCTTATATAAGAGGAATCTCAAGCATTCGTCGAGAGCAGCGGTGCTTTTTTATTCGGGGTGGCGCGGCTCCCGCAAGAAGAGCCTCGTAAACAGCCCTCTTACGTTTTCGGGCCCCGAGCCTCTCGGTACGAAAATTCGTAACACCGTCTCTCCGCATAATCGGTACGTATCGTTGCCCGCGGCCCCAGTCATAGGTGCTTCCGTTGCGTTAGACTTTTTTCGTCGTGACGCGCGTGTGTCCGAAGGGAGCAGCAGCAAAGAAAGAGAACGAGGGAGAGGGACACAGAGAGGGAGAGGGCGTTCGCATGCGCGCGCGACTGCATTAAAACGAGAAAGACGAGCAGCAAGAGACAAAGAAAGACAGAATGCGTGTGGACTCGTAAGTTCAAGGACCTGGTTCTCTCGTGCGTGCGCGCCTGTGTGTAAGCGGCGGCGGCGGCGGCGGCGGCCGAGGGTAGAGAACCTTTCTTCGTGGCCGGCGTGTGTCCTTGCAAGGAGAGAGAGAAAGAGAGAGAGAGAGAGAGAGTGAGAGAGAGAGAGGAGAGAAAAGTGCAGTCAAAGACCGGTGAGTGGCCGATTGCCGGCGATATCGCACGAATGCGTGCAACCTGCCGGCGAAATCCGAAACGGGCCTATAAATAGGCGAAGAAGACCGCCGCTCTCCGGCTCCGCGAATTCGTTAACTCGACGGCGAATCTTCTCGATTTCAAAGCTAAAATAGCATAATTCGGCAGTGCATTTATTATGAGACAGATCCTAAGAATTTCTCGCCAGACAAAATAAAATCACCGACTTTTAGCGAATGCGGCTTCGGTCTCGAATCCGTGAATATATATGGACGAATTAAAGTGGCTGAAAACTTATTTTTTATTTGGCCTTTTGAAGAATTTTATGCGCCATACCTTATGCGGCGAAAAAAATTTTTCACTCGCGATTTTATAGATTATTATACTTTTTTCGTTCAACTACGTTCGTTGTTAAGGGATCGACAATAAAAGTTTACTTTAAATGTAATGCAGTTGAGATTTTTTCCGATAATCTTTAGAGTAAGCTCTTTCAAATTTAAACGTTTTAAAATTTATTTGGTTTATGGTATCAAAACATGTGATTGAGGCAAGATTTAAGTTTTTCTCGTTTAGGTAAATAATAAAGAAAAAGAAAAATATCTATAATAAATTAATAATTTCTTGCATCTGAAAATTTAATTATAAAATTTAAAAACACATGCTTAAAAAAGAATTTTTGTTTGTTATAAACTCTATATTTATAAATGTATTTGCATATTATATTCTAAGTCATGATTTTAATATAAAAAAATATTTCCTTAATAAACAGATATATATTACTGAGAAGGAATTCACGTATTATCTATGCAAATTTGATATATATTTTTACGTAAAAATATTTTCTTACAATTAAGAAGAGGGATAATACAAAGTAATGGTACTTTAATTTATTATAAGAAAACAGTGATGAAAGAAGTTTGCAAAATAATTTAATTATTTAAAAATTTGTTAAAATTGCTAAGTATAGGAGGACATATATGAAAACAAGTTTCCAAAACTATTCAAGACGGTCATTCCCAAATCTCAAATACGAATTACTACAATACACTTTATATTATTACTTTCATTAAGAATAATTTTTAATAACGTCTAAGTGATCTTCCTAGTTTTATTGAAAAATAGACTTGTTGATTGTTCATGTACTGTTGAATATTTCAAGAAGCTAAAGTGTTAAAATAAATCATAATTACTTTAGACTGTGTCATAATTGGACTTGCTTTACGGCAACTTCTTGTAAAAAGGTAAGGTGTTTTGATAATAACGGTGTCCGTTCAAAAAGTATGCCGTGTCCTGGTTTGTGATGCTCAACTAAAGTTGATCGAATGAAGTATTTTTTTACATGACTTTAATGTTCTTATATTCATGCCGAATTCTGTACTGGATTCAATATGAATACTGAAATAACATAAAATGATACTTAAAGTAACTTTTCGATTTCTTATTTTTTTTTTCTTGGAATTGTTACTTCTAACAATTATAAAGAGAATATATTCATCAGGAAAAAAATGAAAGACGATCGAAACCTTTTTAAGAATTTTAATTAATTTAAAATGCATTTAATAGTGCATCAGCAATTTTATTACGCATAAATGGAAAATCTTTTATGCACATTTGCGAACACTTGCAAAATAAAAAAGCTTCGCCACAGTTTTAATTGAACCTTATCAAGGGGTGCGGTAGCGCTCCGAGGCAAGTAAGAGAATTATAAATTCGAAAAAATATTGTAAAATCGTATTATTTTATATGTTTTCTTTAAGTGCCTTTCCATTCCTTCATAAACGCTCTTCTACAGTGTTATATTTATAAAAGTTCCAGCAGTTGCTCTTCTTTCATCACCTAACGTGCTCTATTTCTGTTTCTTTTTCAATTTTTTTTCTGAAAATCTTTATATCACTTTTATATCGCTTTTAAACATAGTAGAATATCTTCTACTAACATAAATATTAGTAACTATTATATTTGCTGCAAAAATTCTAAAATTACATTTTTTTGTAGATTTTTCATATATACTTTCTTTTAAATGAAATATGTTGCTTAGAAGTTATAAAAAAGTATTTGTATTAGTAATTCAAGTGTGAGGGCTCAGGTAGTCAAACAGAACAGATACGGAGGAACAGAGAGAGAGAGAGAGATATTAAAGAAATCAAAGACGTACGCGCAGGGAATATGGAGCAATATTAACTCTGTTGTATCTTTTCCTCATACATATAGTTATAACGTGCCATATTATTTCTTGTTTCTCTCTTCCTTCCTGTCTCTTTTCGGCTACCTAGAGCCTAAGGCTTTTCACGCAGAACTGTATAAAAATTAACGAGTTTTAACGGCTCCAGTCTGAATTCCTTGAGCAACAGAGTACACACGTCATCAAGTGCAAAAAAAAGGAAGAAAACAAAAAAAAAAAAGAGTGAAAAAAAATCATAAGCGCTCGAAGGGATTAAGCAGCAGCTTCGGGATTTCTCGAGGCGGTTCGACATCTGGGTCAGGAAGATTCGGTAGCCGATTACCCACGTAATGTGGTCTGCTCTTATCTGCCATTTCAATCGGCAAAAAAAAACAGCATCGCTCGGCTCGTAATGGCTCCCTTTCGTTTCTTCCTTCGCGCCTTTGTACGGAAGTTTCGCGCGCCTCTTTTCCCTCCCTCCCTCCTCGCGATCTCTTTGATTAATACCGGTATTGTTTTCTTTTAATTGGACAGTTCACGTTCTGCCCGACTCGACCCTCTCATTATATATCATTTCTTCGCATCGATACACTTGCGTTCTCGTTTCTCGATACGTCTCTCAACACTTGTAAAGTACCCTTTCTTATTTTTATCGCTGCTTCGCAAGAGCCATTTGATGGAAAGCTTCGATTTTTTAAGCTTCATTAATTACGTATTTTTATTGACGGAAAAATAGAAAATAAGTAAGTAGCTTTACTGACGAACACGTTGTTTAAATGAAAGAATGTGATGAAGTGTTCAGTACAATTATATAATACGCTGTTATTTTGATAAAAACTGCAATCTTTATTTCACAATGAAATAAATAATCTATAAATACTGAAAGAAAAATGGGAAAATTGTGATTGTGCGAAATACATAATCGGCAGTTTAAATTAAAGCAGTGGTTAACGAGTGTTTCTTATTTCGAATATATTCAGGTTTTACAGCCATCATATATTTTGTGACGCATAAGACTTTACGAGCTATAAAAATGTAGCTATAAATTTTAATTTTGGAAAACTACACTCTTTTACAGAAAAATTCAGAATATTTGTAATAAAATTATATTTTAAGAAAAAGCTGGTTTAAATTGTCATTCCTGTCAAATTGCTTTTAATAAATTGTATTTATTTAAAGAAATTTAATTCAATAAGTACATACAAGCATTCTTTTAGTACTTTATTAACTATCTGAAAATTTAAAATACATTCGTCACTGAAACCATCTAAATTCTTGTGAACTGAAAATTTTTAAGTTGAAAAAATTAGTACCCGTTTTTCCACCGCCTAATCATGCTTTAAAATTGATAAACTGTCAGGTTGAGAAGGAAAATCGTTGAATTCTCTTGTAATTCGTCGAAGTTAACGAAGGCAGGTCGTTGCGGCACATATATGTGCCTGCGAGCTCTGCGGCAATTTTTGCGAAATCGAATCGTACGCACCGATTTTACCTGCCTGTATCGCGACATGACTCGCAGCGAGAAAAGGGAAAAAAGCAGAGAAATCGAACGCCGATGCGGCTCAGCGACATACACCAATTGTGTATCCGCTAATTACACGTAAGCGGCAAAAACGGATTTGTTTTTGCGCGAATTTTCCATCTACTCTCTATTGCAGCGATAATATTCTAGAAGTCTTTTATAATATGTTTCAAAGCTTCAATAACTTGCATATATTTCAATTTTGTGAATTTAAATTTTCTACAACTAGCAAGCTCATGCTAGTTATAGAAAGTAAGGGCACTTCGCGCGCCCTTACTTTCTGATACTAAACAAGTATTAAATATTTAATTATTTATATTTATATTCATTTGATAAAAAACAAACTAAATTTTATTTAATTCTAAGCAATAAACCACGTAAAACGTTCTATTACTTTTAAATTATAAAATTATAGTTTCATGAAAATTTTGTTTTAGTATGAAATTTTAGTTCTTAATCTAATTTAAAGTCTAATTTTTTAAATTTAGTTTTTTAATGCTTATTCACCAATTTTAATATAGCTGTATTCTATTTTTGAGGT
>UCOL01001546.1:0-35282 GCA_900474335.1 Ormyrus nitidulus
GTCTCGTTGGCCATGCTATCGTAAAGTTATGCCAAAGTAAAGTTTGGGTAAACTTTTCCCAAACGTAATTTTTTTTACGCGGGCGATAATCCAAGCGAAAATATATTTAAAATGAGAATATTATATATAATATAACGAAAAAAATGTGAGCCAACGTTTTTCTGACAAAACGTAGACATTATTTTTTTTTCTCTTTGTGAAATGATTATTTTTACGTTATTTTAATAAAAACAGAATCACTCAAAAAATTTTTAACAAAATTTTTTAATTTTTTGCAGGAGCAACAAGTGTAAAAAATTTAGAAATAAGGGTGCCGGAGAGAGTACGCGTTGGTGATTCAGCTTTGTTAACATGCAGTTATGATCTTGAGGGAGCTCAACTTTATACTATAAAATGGTACTTAGATGACTTGGAATTTTATCGATATGTACCTGAAAAATCCACGCCTCAAAACACGTTTCCAGTTCGAGATATTCAAGTTAATGTAAGTACAGCTTACACAATTTTTATATAGAAACTTAAGTGTATTTATCAAATAAATCTAATCAGTGGACTTTTTATTAAATGCCGTCTAGTAATGAAACTTAATGCGATAAATATTTACAAAACAAAAACAAATTAACCATGATCTTTGCAAATGCAGATTGCAAGAAATTTTATAATATTCATCTGCAGACTTATAGTTAGTTGAAATAGTTTTACGATTTAATAAACACTTTGCTTATATTTTAAGAAAAGTAAATAATATACAAGTATCGTTACTGCACCCAAGATCGCCAAAATTACCAGCTTCTCGGACCAAAAAGACACCTTAAAGTTAAAGATACATTGAAAGAGGTCCAAAAATAAGAGAGGTAAAAGTGGTAGGCGGTAAAAGAGAGTTCATTTGTTAAAAGCTTTATACTACAAAGCTCCGTGAGCCGAGTTACAAGAAACTTTATGTGAAATAAGGGAATCAAAAGAAAGAAGAAAAACAAAGAAAAAATTAAAATAAATTAGATATTAAAATAATAATATTCAAAAATCGTAATATACTTCGCTATTAATATTGATTAATTTATTATTTTATATAAATTATATAAATTTATAACTTTTTTACATTAAAAAAGCAGTTTAATTGGAAGCCGTATTCTATGTACTAAGGCTATCTTTTGAACACTAAAAGAGAGTATTTTTGTAATAAAAGTTGGAATTCTTTCCTTAGCTAATTAGCCCTTTCTTCAAATTAGATTTAATTTATACAAATTTAATTATCTTAAGCAGAGATGAAATATAAAGCAAAGTTTAGTTTAGCTATTAGAATTAGAGTTAATTACTGATGATATAAATAAAATAAAATGGAATAAAATGGACATGCAATATTTATTGCTTGATTGGTAGTAAAAGCTGATAAAAGATGCATGAAGACTTGTTTCGATTAAAGTCCCAGAGGAGTGTTAGTTCGGAAGTAAGGGTCTCCCCAGGCCGACGTGAGAAGACCGGCTGCGCGCTGTCCTTAGGATGACAGTTTTTGTGCGCCCTTTTTGCCGCAGGCCACGGTCACACGTGGTGGCTGGCTCCCAACTAAGGACGCCTCTCGTTGAAGACGAAGATCGATACGGCTGATTTACGACCTCCTTTCTTTTCCTTAATTTCTGCCCTTTTTTCGCTTTTTATTCGACAAATTGCTCTAATAACAAGATTTTCTCGTCGCCCTTCAGATCGAGTAACGGTTTCGTTTACTGTCTAACAAAATTGCGTTAACTTGACTATCATCTTTAATAACATTATATTGGACTTTGTCTGCTGTAGTTTTGCAATTAATTCATTTTCAAAATTACTTTACTTCTCAAAATGATGAAATGAAATTTTTGCCATCAGAGATGATTTAAGAATTTTTAATTGTCGCTCAGGCGTTATTTTGCTGCAGGAAATTTTTATGCTTAAATCTTCTTTATATTGATTTGAAACTGAAATAAAAGTGATAATTTTAAAGCTGTTTCGAAATTAAAATCCGAACTTGAAAAATCATTAAATTTTATTGTTTTGAGTAGAAATTTTAAGAACAAAGATTCGAACTGCTGTACTACTTGAGCAATCGTGAAAATATGCGCATAAACAAGAAATAAAAAAGAAAAAGTGGCATTATCACAATCTCGCCGTTCCGCATACACATGAAATTCCGTATATCTAAAATTTAGTTGCGCTCTTATCTCCCCTGGCACTTTGTCTGGTGCTCCTCTTTGTTGGAAAAGTCTCATAAACCAAGACAAGTAGAACTCTTCCCTTCTTCTCCTTTCCTTTGCTCTCTTTTTCCCTTCCCTTCTTCATCGGAGCATCCAGAAATCCTTCGAATACCGTAAGAAGCTTCGGTCCTGACGACGGCCAGAACGTCGAGTAGAGTAGAGTGGAGAGGAAGAAGAAGAAGAAGAAGAAGAAGAAGCAGAAGGAGGAGGAACGAAGGGGAGCGCGTGCAATCTAGCAAGCGAGAATCACCGTGGACGTCTGTATACGCCTTTGCAGAGCCACTGCTACAACAGCTTGATTTCTTTTCCGTTTTCCTGGTACAGTGCACGCACACATCGAAAGCGGCGCGGCGACCTACGCCCGAATCGATGGGTTTTCTTCGGGAAAAGAGATGCCCGCAGACAAGGGTGCTTATCGGAAAAGCACTTTTGCCAGAGCGATGAAAATACCGGTACCGCTATTATTTTTACCCCACACGTTCCCACCTCGCTGCTTTGAATATTCGACGGGCAAAGCTAGGAGTCGAGTCGAGAGGGGGAGGGTCGGAGATGCCGCGCGACGCTAACGGCACTGGTGAGTCAGAAAATACTTTTTAGTGTCTCGTTGAGAGCTTTGCGGTTCGCGGTTTTATTTAATGACCCGCTAGAATATTGTCGGCTACGTATTGAATACCGCAGCAGGTTTCCTACGTCGCCTTCTGCTTTACCCGATGAAATTAAGCACGCAGATTTATGGCCGCGCAGCGCACCATTTCTGCGTTAAAACAGACATCAATTCTTCCCAGGATACCTGAAAACAACTTCCCGTTTAATGAAAAACCTTTTGGCTAAAAAATATTCAAAGTGGAAAAGTAGTTCGAAATTCTTATTTTGTAATCCAGGATATATTCGATTAAAGTTTAATTATTCGTGCAATTAGTATTTATCTGAGAGATTTTTTAAAGGTATTTATGGAAAAGATAAGCCTTTTTTATATCGTTTAAATAAATAATTGTAAAGAATTGAGCGCTTTATTTATTTACTTGAAAGTACATTTGTTACTTATAAATAAGCTTAAAGAGCTTTTATGTCAGCTTATGACATTTTTAAAAATATTATAAAGTGTCAATACACAATCTCTAAATTTGTTTTACGATGGCTTTTGAATTTTAAAAAAGTAAGTCTAAATTTTTTACAAGGATTTTAAAAATGAATCATGCAAAAATAAAAGTACTATAAAAAAAAGTGCGAAAGAAGAAAGTCATTTCTTCATTGCAACTATTAGCTTCATAACTATGACGATTCTTTCCGCTTTTGTGACTTATCGCGCGAAGCTGAAACTCGAACAGCGATGAAAAATTCGTCGTTGAAAAAGTGCGTAGTAAGCACATCCCACTCAAAAAAGCCTCGTTGCCTCTAGCATTTACCCTCTCTTTGTAGCCTTTTTGTTTATTTCTTTTCCTCGGCGTTCCCTTTATCGCTGCTCTTTTTAACAATGGCGGTAAGAGAATAGGTCAAAGAATCCGCTTGATGTACACAGTTAACTCGTTCAGGGGATACTTTGATACATTGATATTTTGTTTTATTTTTTAAAGAAGTATCAGTATATGCACGTACACGTTGTCTAGAAATTTCTTAATGAATTCGATATAACGAGAGACTTTATTTTTCAGTAGAAATGAAGTTGAAGAAGGTAAATTGGATTTTACTTTCATTTATCATATTTAAATAAATTTTAGGTTTTAAAAGAAACATCATTAAGATGTGAATTGAGAAACGAAAAAAGATTTGTTTTTTTTTTAATTGCCTTCATAATTCTTAACGAATATTTTTAGGATATTTCAATTTTTTAATTTTTGCTCAAATCCTGACATATTTCTTATATCATTATTTTTGGATTCGTTAAAAAAAAAAAAAAAAAAGAAAAAAAGAAAAAAATGAGTTACTGAATACTTTTAAAATTAAAAAACGAATCTGAAAGAATTGAACATGAAATTTTTCAAGTTTAATAAAGCAGCTATAATATATACGTTGTATTTATACATTATTTTCATTTATTATGTAAGCACTGATTTATACATATTTTTATGAAAATTTAAAATTTAATCTTTTAATCTGATTCACAGAGTTAATAAGTTTAAAATGAAAGTACTTAATATTATTTTAATATTAGTAAATTTTAAATTGTCTTAACGAGTCTTTTAAAAATTCAAATGAATTTAAAAAAAAACTGCAAAAAATAGAAATTTTTTAGAAAAAAGTTCTAACAAATATTTCAAGTTTGAAATTTTACTTTTAACCACTTTAATGATTATTCTAAAATATATTTTTTTTAATGAATTTAATAGATTGCATTTAATAAAAATTTTATAAAGTAGTTTTATAACATTTTTCAAAATAAATTTATATTTTTACGGCAGATAATACAAAATCCTGCCTTGTTTTAAGAAAATATTTTCACAAAAAAACTTATTTTTTTATGAATCACTTTTGTAAGTTCAATTTTGTTATACTTCAATCGTTCAACATTTTTATAACGTTTACCTGAAAATTATTTTCTCATCAATATAGTTGCATATTTGTAGAACTTTCGTAGGCCATTTATAAATTTCGAATTACTGAAAATTTCTCGATAAACTTGTTTTTACACTTTTAAGTCTGACAGTTTATTTTACATTGACCTTGTCTGAATTGAAATTTATATATGAACGCGAGAATTTCTCGCGTGATATTAAAGGGCAATGGAAAAAACAACTAAGAAATGTAGCGTACGAAGAGAGCTGAATATGTTGTGAATAGTCAATTTCCTTTTCGTGGCACTTGCGCGTAGCTGCAGCAAGTCAATACCTGATGAAACGCGGAAATACGATCTATTCCCTGTGAAAATTTGCTCGCCGAAGTAAATTCGCCTCGCGCTTCCGATAAAGCCCTGCATTCGGCCCGGTTCCACGTCGGCAGTAGCAGCATCCTCTCTCTTTTTCATATGTGTAAGCACCATCGCGTTTAGCAGCCCCTGCGCCGCTCTTCCGGATTTCCTTTATCCCCTCGATCCGCCACACATGAGGTATAGAAAGAGAGAGACCTACACCTTCCTACCTACTTATATGAGCAAGAAAAGAGACTTCGGGTAGTAAAAGACTTGCCGAGATCTTCGAGTACTTACGTACCCCTGTGGGAAAAAGTAGGCGCAGCCATTTTTTAAAGCTTCTCCGGATTTTCCTGCCAGAATCTACATGAAAGCAATGGCTTCTTTTTTTATACTACTTGTAATTCTTTATTAATTATTTTTTCAGAATCTCCAAGATTAATTTTCACTTTAGTTCAAAGAATAATAGTAATAATGTAAATAAAATTAATTATAAAATTACTTTCTGTAAAACAATTTTTAAATTGAAGAAAGCAAGTGCACTAGACGTAAATTGCAAACTTAATGTGTTCTCCGCTTCGAATTTTAAACTGCGCAAGCTACAGAGCTAGAGTTAATAAAATCTTTTGCAAATATTTACATAACATCATCTGCTAAACTATCGCCATGATGCCTTTAGCACCGTCAAATATCGTTTTGCTTTTCTTGTGCGGAAAATGGCTATCTTCTTTTGCAAATAATATCATTTATATATAAAATGATAAAAAATATGTGTTTCGTCATTGATAGAATTAAATAACGTCATAGTAGCGATTTATAGATTAATTGGCTATTTTCCCCTTTAATATATCTAATATAACTTCATAGGTACATTTAGAACTTTTCATGTTCAAGATCATCCCAGTAAAAACCCTCTTAATGGTTTTTTATACTTTTTAATATACGTTGTAAAGTTTTAACACCGTTTTTATTATGTTTATAAACCGTGAACATCAGTTTTATTCGTTTTTTTATTGAA
Source organism: Ormyrus nitidulus (assembly GCA_900474335.1). Taxonomy (NCBI): domain Eukaryota; kingdom Metazoa; phylum Arthropoda; class Insecta; order Hymenoptera; family Ormyridae; genus Ormyrus; species Ormyrus nitidulus. The sequence continues at coordinate 6,089 of UCOL01001546.1, forward strand.
AATTAATTGAACTCGACCTAGCAAACAACAATTTCAGGACAAAAATTTTGTTTCTTTAAATCATATTAATTCTAAATAAAATTTTACGAATGACAGTTAAAACTAGTTGTTTTCCGCTTTTATCGATCTTTGATAATAAAAATAATAATACTTCATTGGAATATTGCTTTACTGTTACTAAAATATAAAATACTACATTTGAAAAACTTTAATTTGAAAAAAAGTGAAATATAAAATTTACGCTGGTACGATATTTATATTAACTTATTCCTTAATCGCCTTAAACTTAATCTCTTATTTAAATAAAAAAATTTATACTATTTTAAAAGATTGTGGTTTTGTAAAATTCGTTCATTTTTACGTTCTTTTCCTGCCTCTAGTTAAATTATTGATTTCCGTAAGATAAAAACTTTTCCCTCGCTTATTTTTTACTTTCTTTAGAAGCAAGCTGGTGTGGCACCAACTGGACATTTGTCTTCCCTGCTCCCTTGCGATCCCTTGCTGCTACTGCAAGATGAAAGTAGTGCCAACAGTTGCGAAAATAAACAGCCGGTCGGGTAACTATACCGCTGCATTACGATTCTCGTAAACGTCGATAAGAGCAAACCAGAAGTCCCTGCGACCTTTATCGCAAAAACAGGTGCACCAAGTCTGCGCGAGACCAGCAGGCTTCAAGAAAAGTTTTAATGTCGCCCCGCGATAAACCTATTTGCTGCGCCGACAGTTTACCCTGTTAAGTGTCTTCAAGTGGAAGATGCACATAAATTAACTGATGAATGGATTGAGTACCAATTGTATTCATGTGCGTTATTATGAGCACTGAATGCTGGCTGTACAGATCGTACTCTAAGTGTTCATTGTTGTATGATCGTAAGCACCGATTTCGGTTTATACTACTCTTGACTACAAGTTTTAATGGCAAGGTTGAATATTGTTAGAAGATTTATGACTTGTACTTGAATGAAGTTCATAATAATTTGAAGTAGTTATTTGTACATTTACTATAAATCTATTCTACATTATATTAAAATTCCAAATCCGTCCATCCGTCCGTTCACTTCTCCGCACAAGCATAATATATGTTTTTTAGTGTTTTAACTTTAATATAATTATTGTGGTGGTGTATTTTTATGTAATTTTTTTAAGGCGGGGGGGCTTCTAAAAATTTATTGATTTTCCTTTTTTCCATGCAGTCGTATATTCTGCGTTTTTATTATTAATTAATCTATATATTATGGTAGATTGTAGGTAATATTTATATTTTTTCATAGAGTATTAATTTTTTATATTAATTTTTGCTAGTGCTTTGATTTATAATGACGCTTTCATTTTTAGAGGGTTTTTATTTTTCATTTTTATTGTTAATGGCATTTTTATTCTTTATGAGATTTTTTATTTGTATTATATTAACTTTATTATATTAACTTTAGATGTATATGATGGTTTATAGTCAGCTGGAAGTGAACCGGAAGTGAAATGAGTTTTTGAATACTCATCCATTATAATTAATAGTATTATATAAAAAAAAAAAAATTAAAAATTACAATGCACACATGAAATTATGATTGTATTATTAAAATTGTATTTAATTATATTTAATAATTAACTTTTGACATCATTAATTAAAATTTAATTAAATACAGTTTAAACTTGATATTTTAAAAAGAGGGTTCAACGTTTTTAAGAGCAAGCATCAGCGAGCGAGGTTTTTTGCTAGTAACTTAGAAAATTCGCGTGCTAAATGAAACGCAGTTAACAGAATAAATTTCATTAAAATTATTTTAAGCCAGTAATTTACTTTTCCATTTTACTTATAATTTAAATATACTTTATCAACCATTTTATTTAAAATTTTCATTATAAAAGAAGTTTTATATTCTCAAGTAACTTATTGTACAAAAAAAAAAAAAAAAAAAAACAGAACATTTAATAAATTTTCCAACGATAAAATCAATTATGGAGAAACAAATTTAATTTTAAATAAAGAATTATGATAATTTATCGAAATCGCAAGAAAAATTAAACATTTATTAGTCACTGCAATTTATGGGGCTGCGTTATATATTTTTTAAAAATCTTTCTACTTACAGAAGTACGGTCTTGTACTTAGAAATGCAGCTTATTTATTCCTGTTCACGCCATCGTGTGCTTTCTTTTCTTCTTCATTTTGCATACGTATTCTCAAGACGGTTACGATATAACGCTTGGATCGTGCATGGACATAAGCGGGGCATAGATGGACTGCTTTGGTAAAACATGTTTGAGAAGTCGAGGTATAGAAGCTCCCAAGAGTTTAAACTCTCCCCAAGGGTTCGATAAAAAAATAAAAAAAGGACGTAAAAGAGCCTTTTATCGGCAACAGACCAGCACTTCGGAATTATTCTTTAACATTTTTTGACTCTTTTGGATAATGATAAGCGTAGGGAGAGGAGGAAAAATGCGGTTATACGTCAGTAGAAGATGAAGAACTCAAAAAATGTGAAAATTTTTACGTGTATTGTTGCAAATATAATAATAGTTGGGAATTTTATTTCTACCAACGTTTTAATTCTTTGTGCAACGTACGTTAAGATAAAATTTAGTAAAAGACATTTTCAGTTTGCAAAAGTGGTAAAGAATATATTCATTAAAATTTATGCAATTCTTTCATATTCTTCACTTCTTTACATAACGTAAAATATTATATTTTCAAAATACTTTGAATCCTAGAAATACATTTTAATTCGATTTTATAAATAGATACAGAAATTAATTTTAAATGATTAAAATTTTTGAATCTTTAATGCAATATCTTCATCACGCTCAAATTAATAATGGAAATAAGCTGCGAGATTTTCATAAATCTTTTGATTTTGACGTGGGGCGTTTAGAGACTATTCCGTGGCTCCGCGTATAGATGATCGTGAAACATTTCTCATCCTAACGAGCCATGTCGCATAAGATTTACGATGTAACACAGGGATAAAGCTTTTAGCTGACAGAATAAGCGTATTATCGACTCAAACTTTGAACAAAAATTATTACAAAATCTAAAAATAATTTTTTTCGTGTTGGCAGAAGTCTCGGACAATTACTCAGAATTCTATCAGATATAAATAATGTAACAAGTAAAGTAAACCCATCAGATTATAATTAGTATTTTTCTATTTCTAATTAAAAGATGAATTTCATTGTATTTTTCGTTGCAAACTTTTGCGTTATTAATAAATTATTTATGCAAAATATGAATAAAATTTTCATAAAAAATCGATTTTACATACATTTTTATGAAGGTCGATAAATAAATTTCGTCGCTCTAAAAAAAAATTTAGAATTCTAATCAACATAAAATATAATCAATAATTATATGGGTCAAGAGAATTTGTTTGACTATATCTCTAGCTTTGAAAAAATATGAAGAAGAAAAAATTAGAAAACGAATTGAAAAAAAGATTAAAAGTAATAAAAAGATAATTTTTCGAATAGCAAATCCTGCAAAGTTCGTGCGAAGCAAGTCGTCGACGAGTTTGTCCGGGAGGAGGTAAAGGCGCGGGATGCATATAAATGTCTTCGATCGGTAGGAGGAAGAACACGTCACGTTGTACAGAAGGCGACAATGTCGAAGGGATGACGCATACCGGGGAACGGTAAGAGGGGGTGACAGAAAGAAAAGACGAAGAGGAAAAGGGACAGAACGCCTTTAGAAATTGAACGGGGGAAACAATCCCGCTTGCCGATGATTCGATTTTGCACAATTTTTCGCTCAGGAATTCAAAGATTTCCTTCGAATACTACTGATATTTTACGCTGACTCTGGGGTTTCTCGACCACTGAAAATACACAGATAGGGATGGTGTCGGATCTTTCATTGTCCTCGTTAATGAATTGGCTTTTTCGATAACAGATAAGAGAATTCATTTCGATTCGGCGACTTCAACCTTAATCAGATTTCCAGATAAATGAATCAATCAAGAGGATAGATTCAAATAAAAATCTGTGTGGAAGCGAATTAATTTTAATAAAAGATTTTTTACATCGCAACACAGCGTAATATGTTCTAGTTAAGAATGAAATGTAATTTATTGCATAATTTGAGTGAATTTTCACTCTTATTTGCAATCAAACTGAAATTTTTATATTATTATAATGAAATTTCAATGAAACTAACATTTTTTAAATAACAAAAATATTGAATTTGTATAATTACATTATTAATTTTGCTTTTCCAAGGTAAAGTTTGAGTATAAATGCAGATTGTCTCATATATTACTCCGCTTGCATAATTAAATATTTATAACTTTCCAGGAAAATTGAGTATAAGAGGAATGCAAATATTACAATTTAACAGAAAGTACTGTAAACAATAGGGTCTACTTTATTATATATGCAGTAATATTTTGCGAAAAGCATGTTTTTGTAAAACAGTGGTTTTTCTTGATCCATTCAAAAAGTAATACTTAAATTCTTTATTAATAGTCAACTCAAACATATTCGAGTAATTATTATTTAAATAAAAAAAGTTATTTTTCAAAAATATTTATCGCATTAAGGTTCTACATAATTGATACACTGGTTTTATAAATATTTAACTAAGTATTTACTCCAATTTCACTATACTCCAAATCCCAGTGAACTCAGAGAATAATTTAAGCTAAGAGAACGCAATTGAGTAGAGAGGAATTTAAAAAGAAAAGGCTCGAATGTGGGGAGTAAGAATACCAAGGTCATCACAATGCAGTAGAAAAGGTTAAAATCGAAGGGGCGGATACGATGAAAGAAACAGAAAGTGGGATAGAGGAAGGCCGAAGGAGTGAAAGAAAGAGGGAGAGAGAGAGAGAGGGACTAAAAGGGAAGAAAAAGAGACTGGTACGGTACATTAGATTTGACATCCACAGGTCTCGAGCTCGAACATGCAGGACGTGACGCTAGTCAACGTACTGAGGAACCACACTGGGCGGTACAGTTGCGAGGTTACTGAGGATGCCCCACGTTACGACACCAAGATCCAAGGGGCTTACGGCCTTGTTGTCGGTAAGATACGAGATCGGAATTTCTCCATTCGATGAATTTAAAGTTTTCCTGCTCAAAGCTACTTTTTTTTCCTTATTTCGATTGCTCGGGAATTCTACCCTTTCTTTACTGCTTTTAGTTCTTTTTACTCTTTAAATAAAAGAAAATATATAAATTTACCTTTTACAGGTTAAATTAAAAAGCGTCAAAAAACAAAAATTCGTTTTAATTTCGGGTAAAAATTAATTGTTCTTGTTCGAACAAAAAGTATTTTCTTTTGAAATAAAAAAGTTTCCAAACACTAATTAATATCGATGATAAACTCGGAAAGTAGGCTATTAAAAGGAAACTCCAGGAGAGGTAGCGTTTTGTATTGTACTTTTCTGTAGAAATATTGAAAGTTTCTTGAGAAATGCGAAGTAAAATGATGAAATGAATGCTTTCTTATCAAGCATTTAATAAACAAACATTTCATGAATCTTTGCCGCGAAGTACGTAACTTTTAAGTTGGAATTTACTTTCTGATTCTCATCTGGAAAAAGCTCAGTTGAAACATTACTTTCGAGAAAAGTTGAAATCGTGCCTTAACTTTAAGGTTTCATTTCACAAATGCAGCCAAGCTAGAGCTGAAACTTAAAACTCACACATATTCACCTACGTACTTGCACACGTGCATTTACATAAAAGTTTGGAACATTTGAGAGACTTAAATGAGAAAAGTCATTTGTTTGAGTAAATTATTTTAAGATGCGAAATATTCGGCCGCGAGGCCGCGCCGAATGAAAAAAAGGTAGCTTAGAGCGGGAAAGAATGCCTAAAAGAGTATTGAGAAGGAAAGGAATTAATACGGCTTTGTTATGATGAGCAGATGTCCCAGAATCGGAGCCGAGAATCGCAGTCGACAGGGAGCGCTTACCAAACGGTGAAACACTCCGGGCGAATTGCACGTCGGGCGCCTCTCGTCCCGCCCCCAACATTACGTGGACCCTCAACGGAGCACCCGTAAGTATCACCTCACCCGCCATACCCGCCGCCGCTGCCGCCGCCGCCGCCGCCGCCGCGCAGCTCCGAAAGGCTACGTGACCTTACTGGATGATTAAAGTTGCTCAGAACTGCTTCTCACTCCCCGCCTCCTGTTTTCCACTACTCCCTTCGCCTTCTTTTTTCCCGCTGCACTTTTTCCTCTTTCTTATTCTTTCTTTCACTTTTTCAAATCTATATATTTCTGCTATTGCAATACATTTCCAGCCTCCTCGTCTTCTTCAGTGTTTGCAAGCAAATTGTGAATCATTACTTTTGGAATTTTAGTAACTGTACATTCGGTAGAATACAACAAAATTTACAAAATTTAGACACTGATTACATGAAAAAGTATAAGCGATATACATATTAGTATTTTTAAACATAAGTAGTGTAACTCGGGTTTAGTCAGGCTATCGCGAATTTCGCCTGACGTTTCTAATTTTTAACTGTTTTCTTAATTTTTTCAATTTCTAGTACAAATTGTAACAACAATCTAATTACTAATTATTTATAACATTCGTTAAAAAAATTAAAATCAGTAAACAAAAAATTTGAAACCCATCACTGCAGCTGATGCATTTTTAAAAAGTTTATTAAATGCAGAATTGGTTAATGGTCTACATAGATGCGTTCCCCAAGATTAATATTATTGCGCTTAAATCGTAAAAAGGTCGAACTCGCGGAGCGACGTTATCAATGAAGCGAAATAAACGTAATGTCGCCTTCTCGCAGAGCGTTGATCGGTTCGACTGGTTTCTTTTGGGAAGGAGCTTCGTGTTATTTTCATTGAAATTTATTTTCCGGTTCTCCTTCACTCTTCCCGAGCTCTCCGCTGGCTGGTGCGTCCATCGAGCTCCACGGTTATCGATCCGTGCAGCAGTAGCTCCAGGGGCTGTCGCTGCCGACTTCGTCGCTGTTACTTCACCATTTCTTTTCCTCCACTCGATTAAGCTTTCGCGAAGGAGCGAAATTGTCTGCTTTTGCTGAGCAGCGCATCGCTGCACTTGAGAAACACGCGAGATGCAGAGGACCGATCATCTGCCGCGCACGAGTACTTCGGCAGCAATGTTTATGTGTTTGCACCAGGAAAGCCCAGCGAGTAGGTTGCCCAAGCTTTCGGATCAGGCGACGTCAACTTGTAGATATACGGCTATTATTTACATTCGCTTTCTCATTCTTTTAAAAAATTTCTAACGTAAAATTTTATTTTATTGTCACTTGCTCTTTCTGTCTGCTATCCAACTCTACCATCCACTTCCTCCTCTTTCTTTTCTGGGATTCTTATGTTTACTTCTTTTCGGAGTTTCTGCTTTTGTTATAATTTTTCGAGAAGCAAAGAACGTTATTGTTTTAACTTTTCTCTACTTTTAAAATCAGTTCTCCTCAATAAAAATCATATAAACTTTCTTCGAAAAATGTAAGTAAAAGTTATACTTCAGGAAAAAGTATTAAGGCTCTTTAATTTTTGGCATCTAAGGAATTTAATTAATATTTGAATGAAAAATTCGTTTGAAATAATTATGAACTAAAAATTAGCCAAAACTAACTCTCTATTGTCAAAATCATTTTACCTCGTGTAACGGCTTACATCTGTGACGGTCGCTTTATTTAAATTATCTTTGTGTTAATACTAGAAGTTATATAATTATATATATATAATGTTATATAATTATAAGGTGGAATGCAAATTAGACAAAATTTATAAGTAAATAAGTTAATAACATCCTTTCGTCGTTCTCAAATAATCGCATGTGACAAGATTAAATTAATGCGCACATTGTTCGTGCATCAGCTTTTGCATTGTTCTCTAATTAATGTTAGAGCATTATTTGGCTCAGGTAGTAAGGTCCTTGACTCCCAAGACAACCATCACTCGACGGTCGATTCGCCATTAGACCAAATTTTTCTGAAGCATTTTTAAAAAAAACATCCGGATTTTTTGGTAGCGGAGATTGAATTAGTGTACTGGAGCTGCATTTGCAGACTCACTTGATCTGCGGTTGATTGACAATTTACGATGACAGCGCTGAGTGCAGGAGTAATCCAAAAAATTAAGCGATGTGGGTTTCGTTCGAGAGCTTTGTTAATCTTTCATATTATTCAATAAAAAATGTATGTATCTGGTCAGGGCCTAAGTCATCTGTAAAAAGTCAAAAAAACTTTACAAACAACGTCGCTCCTGCAGCTTACTTTACACCGTCGAATTTACTCCAAATTCAATTATTTAAAATAACTAATTCAATAATTACTGTATCAAATTTTTATGTTTGTGAAATTTCTGGATAATAAATAAATAAATAACTAAATATTTATGAATAATTTATATAAATACTAAAAAAGTTTTATATCATAATAACGAATCGATATTGGTTTTATCTAAAAAGTAAATTTGGAAAGAAGCTCCTTTCACCCCGGTCTTCTCTTATTATTAACAAGAAAAGTCTGATATGTAAGTTTAGTTCTTTTGAATATTAATAGGCACCAAACATATCCTACACGAAAAAATCTCTACACGCATCTGTTTTTGTGTATACACAGATATACAGAACTAATGGCGTGCAGAGTTTTCTCGTGCAGGATATGTTCAGTTTCAGAAACAATTTATTGTTTTTATTCATATAGTACGTATACTACCTACTGTATTTGATAATACTGTAATCATCACTTGGATTATTGCATCAATGAATATAAGTATTATTTTGAACGTTAGTTGTGCACTTCGAGAATTTTAAAGTAATTTAGCACGGAATATTATTCCATATAATGTTCGGTATATTCTAAAACTCGTTTGAGCCCATTTGGGTTTGAGAGTGTGCTAAAGTTTTAGAGTCCGCTTTAGCTTTCAAACCTATTTGAATTTGCAGACCCTTTCTAGTTTCACCTTACTTGATTTAAATGAGAGTTGAAATTCGAACATAATTGAAAACTTAAATAAACTGAAATCGCACATGCTTACATCAGCCGCGATAGCTATAAATTCATTAATGGCTCTTTTCTATGCTTCATTATATAAAAAATAATCAATATATATATATATTGATTATTATATATATATATACTATTCCAATATATATGTATAGTGAACATAAAAACACAGTAAGAAATTGAAATTAAAATCTCCGATGCTTTCTTTATTTATAAATTTTATTTTATATTATATATTAATTATTCTATTATAAAGTCGGTTTTTTCAATTTCCTTTATAAATTCCTTTGGATAAATAATTATTACAGATTTCGTCTTGGTATAAATAACGTCTTTTTATAAAAATTTGAAAACGAGCTTCTAAAGTTACTTCGATAATGGCATATTTAGATCAGCAAATAAATCAATACGCTTACAAGAAATTACTCTGCCAAACAGTACAATAATGGTTTCAATGTTTTCACTTTAGTTTTTATCACAAGGTAATAGATTGAGTATTGATATTCAAATGAAGATGCTTGATTACTGCAAGGTGTCAAATAGATAGTGTACTGGATGTCTGACTAGATTGTGTACTGGATGATCGTGTTCCATTCTCAAGTGAAGCTTCAGCTCGCCACGGGATTCTATTTGTATAATTGATGAACTTAGTTGCTTTGAAATGTCGTAAATTTTGAAGATTCATAAAAAATATTTTACCAAATTTGTTTTTATTTTTCTAACTCTATGTGCTACCACTTTAACTAAAAATATCAAAAGAAAATAAAAGTGATTAAAACCAGAGTGTATTGTTCAGAAACAAAAAACTGAATCAATCATTGATAACATTTTGTGTCTATTATTTTTAACATTTGCTGATTATAAATAATGTATAAAAAAAAAAAAAAAAACATTTAAGAATGTAAGCTAAGAATGTAAATATATTTCTGATAAGTATTTTTTTTCTGGGCTTCATCTTCCCTCATGTGGTAAAGGTCTAGGCGAAGAAACCGAATGGTGCATCTTTCATATAAAAAAAGCACACTTTAATCTTACAGTTTCATTTCACTGCCTATCTTTATTTAAATTTAGTAATTACAACAGTTTTGAATTCGAAAGACGTAAAAATAAAAGCTGTAATTTAAAAAGGTCAGAACGGAAAAACTTCTGATTCTGATTGTGAGAGGTTTAACCATGCTAATCGAAAACTTTTCCATTCAAATTGAAAATTCAGAAATTGTTCGGGTAAGTTATACTTGAAATGAAGCCTCAAAAGTGATATTTATGGCATGTGCATGCATAATTTATTATAAAATAATTCGATGATTCGGGTGTCAAATAAAATGATAATTTAAAAAATGTTATTTTTAGGGTCCCTATATCCTAGAGAAATGACACGGAAGAGATTTAAATTGAAATTGATGTTATCGTATCATATGACTTAATGTACACAAAAATAGGTAAAAAGAATTGTGCATTTCACCTCCCTTAACTGATAGTACCCGTTTATTCCATAACAAAAGGAATATTACAATTTAATTTGTAATACTAATATGGATAAAAATGACGTATTATGAACAAGTAATATTAGTTGTGTGTTGTATCAATTGATTTCATAATGTGCTCAAGATATTCGATCTCTATTTCTCATAAGACTAATATAGCTGTACTTTAATATTTAGCTAGACAGATGAGGGAAGGATGCGCTTTTATTAATAAGCTTACTGGATGCAGTACATTGTTATGTATTTAGTGACATGCAATTACATTTCAAGTAACTGTCTTTCTTCATTATAACTAACGTAAAATTAGAATAAATTTAGCTAATGTAAATAACAAGTTTTATTTTCGCCAATTTTTAATAAGACATTTCTTAAAATATGAAATAAATGATCTAATTTAAATATTTTTGTGATGCTAATAGAATTTTATGACTATATTATGAATTTCCCATAGAATTTTTGACTAAAATATGAATTTTGATGTTTTATATTGTATTTGCATTATGATCAATTAGAGTTACTATCATAATAATAAAAGTAAGTTATTACCGGCATTGTTTAATTACTAGGCAAGAATTTAATTTTCAGTAATGCATCCAGTTATAGAAAAAGACAAAGTAATAAAAACATTAATTTTTTTCAATGAAAAGCTACAATAATAAAAAATTTTTGAAAAGTTACGAGTTTGCAGGAGTTGAAAAGCAAAAGAAATAGGAAGTATTTATCTAAAACGTCAATTCTTTTAGGACAGTCGGTGTGTGTTCTTCCGTTTTAAAGCTGCTCTTCGTACTCACTCACTCGAATTTCGCGCGAGTGTGCTAAACTATAGTAGCAGGAAGAAATTCGAATTCGAATCGCGATCAAACGTCTGGTAGCGAGCTCGGAGAGGAACGAAAGCAATCTGCACTCGGACTATTGAGACCCATTTTCTGCAGGATGTCATTACGTTCGTCAGGGTTTTCTTTATTTTTCTGGTTCGAAGAAAGAGAGAGAGAGAGAGAGAGAGAGAGTGCGCGAGGGCTCCGTGCACCGCTGAATTTAGAGAAATAGTTTTGGAAGATTGGAATTTGTTTTAGGGAGAAACGCTCGTACTCTGCACCACTGGAAACCGGCTGTTGAGACCAGAGTCGCAGTAATTTTCTTCCAGAATTAGAGCTTTACATTAAGTAAATGAATATATTCAGCGACAAAGTCTTTGAGAAAAACAAAGAGGAATACGTTTTTTAATGTGGTGTACTCTGTGCTTTTAGACATTTTCTTAAAAGCAAGTTGATTTTATCGTCAACGTAAAAAAAAAACAAATTCTTTAATAGCTAATTTGTTTCCATGTAATATTATTGATTGTTTCAAATTTTACAATATTTGCCTATATCGGAAAATTTATTCAGACAATGTATTATCATTTCACTTCATAATTGTAGGGAGATGAATTTTAATTATTTAAAAAGGTATAATTTTTACTTTTTACAAAAAGGTAATACTCATAAAAAATGTTATCAATGATAGCCAATAATGGAAGAGCTTACTAAGTTTTGTGTCTTACCTAACAACAAAAATTTATAAAAATCCAAAATTTCATTTATTAAATTCGGCTAACTATGTTTTGTCGAAATTTATTTTGCTCGGGGAATTTTTATATTATGTACCTAACAATATTCAAATAGAATTAACGAAACTGTAAGCGAATTCAATTAGAAACAAAAACTTTGTTTTAATAACTTTTCGTGTAACAAGGATTATTTCACAATGTAAATTTTATTATCGTATATATATTTATGCCTGTTTTCTTGATTGAAAAAATCACTTACAACCTGACAAAAATATTTATTGCGCATTCTAATTAGTATCATTTGATTGGACAGAAATTAATTAAACGATTATTATTTCAGACACATAAAAACGATGATTTACAACTTAGTTACGCTAAAATTGCAGCAAAAAATGTTTGTGAAATTATTATGTTCCATTTATAGCAAATCTTTATTTTGTTACAACTTTTGAGATACCCTTGAAAAACTTATTGCTCCAGATCTGCACATGTTTAAAGTTATATAATTGTTTTCTGAATAACTAGAACAGCACGTACGTGACTTTTAAAACTTTGACCGTTAAATTGTTGTACATAAGAAAATAAATCTGCGACTTAAACATAGAGGGTTTTCCTTATTAGATTCATTCTTTGATATATTAATTGACGAAATGAAGAAAAACATCAGTATGAGATATTTTTAACAATTACATTCAGGCGTACTGCTAATGAATTGTTTTATGCATTTAGAGTAAAAAGCAAACTTAATTAAGAGAATACTAAAAATAAAAAGAAAACGAAAGCACAAGGTATATAGATAAAAAAAAGAACCTGAAAGGAAAAGAAGGAAGACTAAAGAAAAGTGAAATAGACGGACATATTTACTTCCTTGGCTGAAAGCAAAAACCGCATTCACCTGCAAATTAAAATCTATTATTTCTGTGACATCTCTTTTCGTATTTTTCTGCTAGTTTTTCAATGATCTTAAAATTGAATTTCTGCGAAAAACAATTAAGTTATAAATTTAGTTTTGCACTTATCTTTTCTTTGTTCGTTCATTCAACATTCGGTATACCGATAACATTATTTGTCACATCGTTTAATGTAGTTAAAAATTTTGTTTTATAATAAAAGTTGAAAATTAACCGTCAAAGTAGTATAAAGCAGGATTTCTTTTTAACGTAAAGTAAATAGAATTGATTTTGTGCGAGGCAGTGTGCATAAAAATATTTTCTGGTTACTATATGACGGTAGATAAAGGTATTAACAGGATGTAGAGAAATATTAGCCACTAATCTCCGAAATCCATTGAAATAATACGAAAAATCTGAAACCGTGAAATTCGCAGTCGATGCAGGTAGCTTCGGTAGACTGGAGCGATATCAATTTATCGAATTTTTCATTTTCTGAAAAAAACTAATGTGCGAATAAAAAAAACAAGAGCAATAGCGGGCCTTCGGGAGAGAGGCAGAGCCCGTTAGGATATTCCATTTAAAGCATTGCCGTAAATGAAATATTCGAGCCTCGTAATTCCTCAACCTGTCAAACCAAAATATCGTCTGTTGGAGCGTTACGCAAAAGCAATAAAAATGCAAACCGAGTGCAGCGTGCAGGGAGCGCGCAGCTTTGGAGAAAAAAAAACACGCTTTATCGGACGTAACTCCGCAGGCTCTCGCACTCTCTGTTTCTCTCTGGAGTTATTGTTTCTGTTACTCTGCCGGTTGCTCTGCACATAACAGCCGGCGCGCGTAAGCTTGCACTTGCTGAGCATTTCACGACGATCAAAACCTTATATACGCGCGAGCTGCACCCCGTGGATCGTCTTCGCTCGGTGCAGCCGCTTCGGTCTATACGTTCATTTGCTCTCTCTCGTACGCGAAGATGGCGACATTACTTAGCCTCATAACAAAATCAATGTCGCAACCAGAAATGGTAATACTCTATCCGTACTCGAGCCAGCCAGCAGCCCTGCTCCCCCTCCACCCCCACCACCCTCGTCGCCGCGGCCGAGTGCCGTTGAATTGTAAATTTCTCGACTATCAAGCGCACCTGCAGCGCCAATTTGTGGCTCATGCACTACTAGCTCTGGCAGTCTCAATCTTTAACGCCTCTATCTCGCTTTCTCTCTCCTTTTCTTCCTGAATCCCCCTCTCCCATCCGCAGCTTTCGCTCTGTGACCACGCGCAGACACCGCGCTACACCCAAACAGATTTCCTGCAGTTTCTTTGGGAAGCGCTTTCGCTTTGAAGCTATAATATTCTCTCAAAACAAGTGCTTGTCATGCTCATCTACAAGAGCCAATAAATTCTCATCGTTAAATTCTGTAATTTTATTAAAAAATACAATATTAAAATAACGGACATGACAATTATAAAATAATACAATTTATTTTCCGTAACTCTGTATCCTCGCTCGATTCGACATATTCTTGTACAGTACATCATAATATTCCGTATTCAAAGATAACATCTTTTCCGTTAACAAATTTCGAGAAATAAAAAGTATTTATGTCTTTATTAGAAAAAAAAGAAATTTGTAGGTGTCACATCTTAAAAGGTCTAAACAGCAAAAGATTAATTAAAAAAGAGGAAGCGTGTACACTGGTTATGCGGCACGAAATCTTTTTATCTGTCCGAAAAAAGTGAGCGAAATTACGGTGGAAGCAGAAATTCGCGTTCCGAGTCAGCGGCAATGGTCATTGCTAACGACGGGCACGAGCGCACTCGTACAAATCGCTTGGATGGCGCCAGCAGGGATCAGAATTTTTGTATTATTTTACTGAAACCGCTGGTTCGTTGTGCCCGACGCATGTCATCAACTGTTGTGCTTTGAGTGCGCAAGTACGGGGAACATGCAGACAAATTATATACATGTATCATGCACATAATCCTATCTCTTGAATGAACGACGGAGCACGTACTTCAAATTTTCATCTTGCTGAAACGCTAACAATATTAAATAAACACCCAAGGCAGATCGATCGAACTTTACTGTATTGAAGTTGCAGGCAGAAACGAGCGTTTCCTTATTATACATTTTGACTGCTTTTTTCGGACATTAATCATGAATCAAAACGCACGTGTCACTAGATTACTTTAAAGATAAAGTTTTGCAATAGTGTAATTTAATGATTATTCAATCTATTTATAGTAAATCATTTTTTTTCAAGATTTTACAAAAGAATTTTTCTGATTTAAGTTGCAAACTTGAAAATATCTAAAACGGCTTTGTCGATAAAACAAACCGGTTTTATGGCACAAAGAGCTGAAAAAAGCATTTGATCGTAAAAGAAAAACCGAACAATTTGTTCGACCCTTCACTACTTACAGGCTCGAAAATAATATTCGTTTGCACCCGCGTGGCCCATATAATATATACCTATTAAAATAAGGCATTCAGTTAACCGTCCTAATTTTTCTAAAATTTATAGGGGAAAAAAATGGCGAGTTTCCTGTAAAAAATAAAAAATTTGACGAGCGTCACCTAAACGTTGGAAAATCAGCATTAACGCTCGAGTTGTCGTTTGAAAAGCTATCTGAAGTTTACTCCTATCGATTAAACACTGCTCAACCAGCGAACATCCGACTAACGAACATTGATTCCTCTAGGAGTAAAATGAAATTACAGCAGGCAGTGACTAATTCAGTAATTTAAAAGCACATTAACACCTGGATGGATTGACTAGATTCGGGATCGTATGATAAGTTTACCTAGTCATCATGGGCCGTGCAGGCGTGCGGGACTAATGACCGACGGCTTCTCGCATGATTTCGATGCTATCGGATCACCAAGCGAATTCGCGATCGTATTCTCATTCGTTCATTGTTTATTTTGAAAATTACACTGTTGGTCGGGTCTCGGAGTTTGGCCGATGCGACGAACTCGTGCGCGTGTGAACTCGCGTCTGTGCGCTAAAAGCCGTCATTCCAAGCCAACGGCTTGGCAAATTAAAAATATTTACAATCGTTTTCTGCAGTACCAAGCAAACAAAAAGCTCTATAGGTATTCTAGAAGCGGCGGGGCTTTTATTTCCACTAGTTTGCTGAACCTTTCTACATCGTATTATATTTCGGTGACTCCGCTTTTTCTCACTCGGCTCCTTGTTAGCTTTCTACATTTTATTTCTACTGTTAAGTGAAAAATTTAGTGAAATCGATGGGATTAATTAAAAACTTTGATTAGTTAACAGTATAAATACAAAGACTGATTTTAAATTATAAGAGGGCTGATTATCGGTGATTGAAAGTCTTTGAGTAGCCACAGGCGTCGGTCGCCTTAATGAGAAGGATTTTTTTTCCCTTCAAAAGTGGTCGCGCAACGTCAGCGAATTAGAAGATAAGAAGCGAAAATGGAAGCTGGCCGTTTGGCCTCTTGCGTGGATATAAGAAAGATCGATCGGAAAATCGATTAGAAGCTAAAAGCGTCTTCGGCAATAGAAGGAAGTACCTCGTCGAGAGGCAGTTAGTATGAAAGTGCACCTGCCATAAGAGAAAAAGAGAGAGAAAGAACTGCTGCATTGGGTTAGAAAATTGTTTTCATCGATTGTCCACCCTCCAACCCCTTCTTCTATACTTTCTTTTCTTGGCCGTTTTTTTTTGCGGCAATATCTTTTCCTCCTTTTTTATTTTTGTCCTTTTCGCATATTCTTCTTCTACCCCCTTTTCTGCCTCGTCTGCTTTTCTAAGCTTTTTTCAGATTCTTTAATTCCTCTCTTTCTTTTCACCTTAACTGTGTGTATTTTTCTCTCTCTTTTACGTTACTGTATAGACCGTACACACTAGATTCGTGGATGATTAAAAGTTTTGCTCATCCAATGAAATGTAATTTTGCAGCTTTCCACAGTGTAAACGTTTCATTCAATTTTTTCTACACCTTTTCGTTTTTTTCATTTCCGAGCAGTGACCAATTTCTATACGCGCTTTCACCAGTATTAATAGTTGAATCCCTCACATGTAAAGACGCTTTATAATCTTTCAATTTGAATTCATTTATTTTTATTTAAAAGTTCAATTATTAGAATCGAAATGCAAAAAAGAATATTTAAAACAGCACATGTATCGTTGCTCCCGTGGTAGATTTCAAAAATAAGTTTCACTATTTCACTGTTGTAGTTTTAACAAAAAAAACAAAAAAAAAGTAAATAAATAAATAAATAAAAAAATAAAAAAATATTTTGCATCTTTGAGAAAAGGAAAGTTTCTTTTCCAATGCACCGGTCTCTGGGGTTTAAAAACCGCGCAAGCATCGCAGGGGCCAGAGCTGACATTGTCGATTAAGGCTGCATACAAGGAATATGGAGATATAAGGCGTTCGCGTAATATACTTTTGCGAAGAAGAAGGCAGCCGAACGTTCGTAGCTTTTATGGATGTTGCGCACGTTGTCTCGTGTCATAAGCCGGCTGTGATATATGCTTTTGTTTGTTTGCTCAAGTAATAATGTTGGAAGTCTGTACTTGCCATACGACCTCTCATTCCGCCTTTCCCTGACTTTCTCAATCCTTTTTTCTCTTACCTCTCCTACCTTTCCAAACAGAAAGATGGTGTACGCTTCGCTGAAGAGAAAAGAAACATATATATTACACAAGAAGAATAACCTCGAGCGAAATGAAGAAGGGCTGGCGGAGCGAAGGGAGCCACGTTCCTTTCACATAATTATGGTGTATACAAATGGTTAAGAAACCGAGAAAGGATGAGGGACGTGCAGAAAAATCTGAAAAAGCACGCGACAGAAGAGAAAATGCGAAATTTCAGTATGACATGCATGTTGACAGAATTATATAATCATTAATCTAATAAAGGATATGTAAAATGACGTAGTATATAAATAATTTAGTAAAGTATAACTTGAATTTTAACTTCAACAATAAATTGTAATACTTTAAGTATTTTTATTAATGCGAATGTCAAATTCGTCCTGAATTCTAGTAATATAAGTATAAACTATTATTAAAGTGCAAAAGTTAAGCGTTTCTTTTTTCAAACTTTCCCTTTTAGAAATTACCGCTATTAAACAGATTTCTACGGAATATAAATTAGTTTGATTTATAAAAATTGATTTCATTTAAAAAATTTTTAATTTTCTGTTTTCGTGATTTCTATTGCTCTTAAAAACTTGTTTTCTTTATGTACTATTTTCAATTATAAACAAGTCAAACAAATGAACAAATATTAACATGTTTAAAAGCAATTAAATAAATATTTCATCAGTATTGCTTCCATTCTGTGTTTCAGCTCAACAATAATACCATGAACTTTATAATGCGAAAACGATCTCAGCGCCATTTTGACGACAAAAGTGCTACCATTTCTACCCTTATTTTGACAACAACCAATTTGTTTCAAGAAGGGCAGATCCGTTTGAGATGTTTTGCGGAAATAACACCAGTTTATAAGGCATCAGCCTCAATTTTAATTACCGAGGATGAACCATATTTGGCTTCGATAACTGGCGATGCGTCACCACATAGTCGACGTAAGTTTCTTTTCAAACCTTTACATCATTTTTGTTCTATTTCGCCAATATCAATCATAGATGTTTGTATTATAATTCAAAGAAGAGATTCGAAATGCTCACGAAATACTATCTTTATTATCTTTAATTTAAATTATTTTCGTTTTTATATAAAAGAAAAATAAAGTCAAAGTAATAAAGCCTTTCTCATACAATCTTCCTTTTTTGTTTGAATTAATTTTGTTCTCTTGAGATATTAAATTAGAATTATTGATTGATTGAAAATATAAATCTAAGTGCAACAAATGCACTTAGATTTAGTTTGAAAACTGGCTAATTACAGTGATTAATGCGTGCTTTGAGGGAAACAATAAAGATTTTTTAACTCGACGGCGGCAGTAAACGATTGGTCGGCATTTAAACGCTACTAAACACAATTTAACAACCTCAGTGCAGCTGAGTGAGTTGCACAAAGTTGACACTGCGCAGCACAAAGAAGATAAAAATACGCGAACGGGCGTTTCTCACGTACTTGCGTTTGTACGAAGCCGTTTCGGAAGCGAGTCGTAGTTTTATGAAGCAGGCATTCCTCTTCGTTCGTCGGCTGTACCGAGAACATGCGCGAGCGGCGAGGGAGAGCGGAGCTGACCCTCGCGAGCGCAATAAATTTTCTGACGAATCTTTATCGCCGGCGCGTGATTAAAGTCCGCTTGTTTAATTCCGTTTGTTTTATAGACGTGTGACGATTTTCCTGCAGAGTAACACTACCCATCCTGCTATCTCTTTCTGCTTTTATTCCCGGTTTCGAGCAATCGTTTTTTTCTATTATCCCTTTCTCTCCCTTTATATATTTGGTAAAAGTATCTAAGGAGTTTTAAAATCAGTAAAATCTTATGTGCATAGTCTGCAACAAAGATCTTTTTTTTTTTGAAAAATTTGCAACTTTTTTTAAACTAGAGTATTCCTAAAAAATTGTATTCGCCCGTATAAAAAAAGTTTACTCTTCAGACGTTACGCAGTTTTATTTAAATTAAATAAGCGAGAAAGGGAAAGAAATAATAGAAATAGAATGGAAAGCACGATATCGCCCTCGTGGTCCGAAAATTCGAGTTATTATGCCGCAAAACGAGCGATTCTTATCATTTCAGCGAGGCACGTCTTCGTCGAACGTAGTGCTATGTAGCATTGTGCTCGAATTACTATTGTACTTGTTTCGGCTCATTTCCCGTGGTAAATGAAGACCAAGATCGCCAGACAAAAGTAGAAGACTGAATTTAACGAGCCATCTCACGTTACTTTTTGCTTTTCTCCATCGCTGACGTTCTCTCTCTCTCTCTCTTTTTCCCTTTCGTGTAACCTTTTTACTCCTTCTTTCCTACCCCTTGGAAATCTCAAATGCTACCCACAGGAACGCGCCTCCGAATTCTTCATGAAGTGCCTTTCGGTTATGCTTTGTAGACCACGAGTATTTTTCGCTTTTGCACTCGGGTTTTCCAGTTTATCTGAGTACCGTTGGCGTCCGAAAAAAATGTTCAAAGTGCCTCAGAAAGTGTTTGTCATTCGTTTTTATTAGTCTACATAAAGATATTTAAATTAGGTCCAGTAGCCTGCTCCTGTACTTCGCTTACATTACAGCACTTTCAGTATCGTAAAATTTTATCGCCGCTAATTTTATGAATATTGGCGGCATAAAAACTTTTTAAGTTATAAAACGAATTTTTAACTTTATTCTTTCCTATAGGTGGAATAGTAAAGTAATGGAATTAATAATACGGTTACCGTTGCCATCTCAGTTTGACAGCGTTATGTAAAAAACGTTTTTATTAACTTAAGAACTTCTTTCTTCGAAACTTCTTCCTACTTACTTTTGAAGAAATTGCATCTTTTAATTATTGTTTTATACATCTTTTTAATGATTTTATATCTAAATTAAAGCGCATTTATATTACATAGAATGTTTTTAGAAGACAACATTTCAATCAAGTCTTTTTATGTCTTTTCAAAATTTTTTTATTGCTTTGCTATTTGAATTTAATAATTCAAAATACTCACTGTCAAATAGGGAAGCAATAAAATTATTATGATTATTATTTAACATTATAACTCATAAAGTTTAATCTCTATCCAGACAATTTACCTTGACAAAGCTTACTTTGAATAAGTAATCGATAAGTCGACAAAAGAATAAAAGACTTATTTTTTTAGGAATGCCATTGACGGCACCATGTGTTTTTGTATTGTACGAATAAATAATCATTTTATTTGTTATAAAATATTAAATTAAATATTAAATAGAATTGTGTTGCAGGTCAATGCACTTAGTAAGTAAACTTTATGAATAAACATAAAAAATTCTTAAGTGGAGCTACTTTGAATGTCTCATCGACAGCATCCCTGATGAAAGAAAACAGTCAGAAGACAAACATTTGGGTATGACGCATCAGAGTTACGATCCCTCTGTTGTGATATCAATCACGCGGGATCGGCTCTGTGTGAGAGTAAAAGAGGGTAACCGACGATCTAGGGGTTAGTCAGAGAGAATCTCTCGGTCGGCCTGCGTGGTCGTTATCCTTCGTACATTTATTACGTGAATCATGCCGGAGTGTGTCGAAAAAAGCATCAACGATTGAAAGGGAAAGTTACGCTTTACCCTCGAAACCGAATTAGCTTGATATTTGGAATCACAAGAGATTGTCGAGTTAGCTTTCCTTTCTCTTTCTCTCCCTATCAATCTCTTTTCTTCTGTTAACCTTGTTGGAAAAATTCTCTGCGATTCGGCTCCTTCCCCCGCCTAATCCTGCATCGAGTATTGGCAGCCGTCTATTTGATCGTTTTGTCGAGGGAATAATCTTTGCGGCTAGTATTACAATGACAAATTTAAGTGCGCGCGTTTACTGCGAGTGCTTGCTATTGCCATTTTCATCTCTCTATTGCTTTTTCTTAGATTAAGGAAAAATTTTTGGAATTTTTCTAACATAAATTGAACATTTTTTGCACAATTTCTAACACATTAAATATATTTGCTTTTCAATGAGACTCTTCCGAATAATATTGAAAGGAATATTCTGAGATAAGTGCAATACATGTGCAATATTTTTAAAATCTAATCCGATTTTTAATTTATTACTGTTTTATTTACAAATATGTCTAACCACTTTCGACCGTATTTCATCATAAGTCAAAAAGTAAACGTTCTTAACAAAGTTTCCCTACACTGCTTTGCCATTCGATCAGGAAGTGAATTCCATTTAACTGGCAGAAATTGGGAAAACGTTGTTTCGAAGAAATTGGAGGAACGCATTTGTATTATTAGTAAGAAAAAGAAAGACATAGACGAAGGGAATGTACAGTCATGAAGGCAACGCTACTGTAGCTCGACTGTCTCGTTAGCCTCTCGTTCACGCGTCTATGATTTACGTCTTTCGTAGCGCAAATACTCAAAGGCAAAAGCAGGGAAAGAGACAGAGACGAGGGGAGATTTCCGAGGCGCCGTATGCGCCTCCGTGTCGGTCAACAGTTCAATAAAATCGGCCCCAGGGTCGTGTATATAACGCTTCCAAGTCCGTCTTCCCTATTGCCAATACCATTATTCCGCAGTAAAAGCGTGCGTAAAGTGCCGAGAAAGCGCAAGTACCGACTTAAAAAGCCATTCGCGAGCTTGGTTTTATGCGCTTTTGCTATTCGAACGCAAAATGCCTGCGTGTGCGTGCGCATTCGCACCTTTTAGAATTATACGCACGTCAGTTCTTTATTCGATTCCGTAAATTGACATATGACAGACGCGCGGACGAGAACTGCTTTAGTAGCAAAATACCAGCGGCGCTGTTACCCGCTGATAAGTCACAAAGTATTTTATTGCAATTAACGCTTTATCTTTTCTTACGTCCGTTCGTTTTTACAGATATATTGATGCTTTTTGATTTCTTGTAAAAGTAAATTAAACTTCGGATAAATTGGTGAAGCATTTTTTAAAGTATTAAAATGGATGATTCCTTTATGACTACATAAAATAAATTTATGGTTTTCTATGTTAAGTGTAATAATAGAATTGTCCACTTTCTAGATTTAAGATCTTTTATCTTGCTTTTATTTTTAAAAACTTTTATATTTTATAAAAATTGTATATAATATAAAATTTGCTTCCTCCTAGAGGAAGCTTTGTGATAGTAATTTTTAAAATTGTTCTAAAAACTTGTTATACTTGAATTTTAAGGGGTCAAGAACAAGAATAAATGGTTTTTGAAACATGTCTGTATGGATGTGTGTGTGTGGTATACGCCTGGATCTTAGCTTCTACTGAACGGATTTCATTCTTTCAAGGCTCATTTTTTTTTTTTTTTTTTTTTTTATGGCGGAAAAAAAATTTTTTTTTGGTTTAGCTTATTCGTTTTCGTTTTATCGCCAATTTTCGATTTTCGAAAAATTTAATTTTACTTTTTTTTAATGATAGGATTGAGATATTTGAATTGGATGAAAACCATTTTTTTGTTAATTTTATATAAAATGAATTACTTACGCAAATAATTTGATACAATTTATCACAGAATGAAGATCTAGGTCTATGAAACAAATTTTTGAAAGAAAATACGTAGCAAGAGCTTCAATCTAAGATTTGTTAGATTAAAAAATATGTATTTGTTCCGAAGTTATGCTAGACTAGAGTAGTACTCAAAAATAACGTATATTTTTCAAGCCTTAGTTCCTTAGTTCCAGTTAATTTGTAAGATTTTACACATATTATTTTAAAGTATCATGATATTGGAACAAGTGAAAAAAGTCTTAAATGAAGCTCTTCCTACGTACTTTTTTTAAAAATTTCCCCTTGAATTTAAAAAAAATTCATAACTCTGTTCCTAAGACCCATTGTACTAAATGCTGCGAGAACCTGTCTTCTTTTTTTTGGTCAAGGAAAGAACTGCAATTTTCCCAAAATCTGTGATCCGGTCGGTTGGGATTCAATTCCTTTGTAAGTTTAAATACTTGATTATTAAAGATATATTCAAATACTTTAAATACCTTGAATATTAAAGCTCTTAAATTAAAATAATTACAAGAAGCTTTTGAGTAGTGACGAGTAAATAACAAATTATTTAATCTTACAAATTTATTAAAATGTGTATAAGCGCTTAGGGTCTCAATTATTGATGTAGGATGAATATTTTTTCAGTTTTTAATGTTTGAAGAACTAAGTATTAAATTTGAATGCTGTTTTTATTTAATCGTTTTTAATACAGAGGGCAAATAAATTTATCATCAAACTCTTCTCTAATAAACAGTTAAAATTATAAAAACTTGAAAGTGCTGAATTTATCCATTTCCACATTTTCTTGGATATCAGATCACTCGTATATTTCAAGTTCTTTTCATTTTTGCTTGCATTACGAACCAAATTCTTTGCCAGTCTAATATAGTGTTTTTCTTTGTTAAGAATTACGACAATCGTTGTGGTTACGTCACAAAAAGTTCTGCAAATTTTCAGCATCAGCCCAAAGTGACTAAAGTAAGAAGAAAACTAGCGAACTGGAGAAATAGAGATCATTGCAGGAAGGAAGATGAGGAAAGCAGAGTTTCTTCTTAGTCGAGTAGTAATTTAGTTTTTTTCCCTCAACTTGGCAGTTTCTTTCTCGCAAATTTAATCGAGAAAATACGTCGTCATCTTAATGCGATTCTTCGCTGCAGCTTTCGCTGTTTCTTACCGTTTCCTGCAAAATTATCGACGTGCTAAGTAATAAAATCTTGCACTTTTATTTATTTTCATAATTATTTAAAAATATAATCAAATTGTGATAATTACGGAGATAATTATCATTTTCACGATATGTACAAAGCAGCTTAAAAAAGACAACATTAACTTTTCAAACGAAACTAAAGAATTCTGTAGAGATTCTGTAATCGTTTGTAATATAATAATTTATCAATTATTGATAAATTATAGAATATTTTGATACCTTTATATTTAATTTATCGTTTTATCTAATTTTTTATTTCGTCTATAAATAAATTTCTACTCATAAAAACTAAGAATTTTAGTAGTACATCCAATTTAATTAAGCTTCTGGCAACTTATATCTTCTTGAGTTCTTTTCTTTTTGATAATACTTTTTTTTTAATTTTGTGTGATTTTTTTTAAATTACGTTATCTTACATACTTAATTTTTTCTTAAATGTTTCGAACGGTGGTGGTAAAATCGAATCTTGAATTCGATTTTATTGTAATTTTGACTGTAAGTTGCACTATACTTTTTATTCACATTTAGGTAAAAAAAATTTGATATTTATGTTTAGTTTAGTTGCTTTCAATTAAATTGTTAGAATACTAACAACAGGCTTCTTCTGGAACGCCTCGCTGTTTTCGTAAAGTTTTAACTTCAAGTTTCATGTAGTTCACTGTATTTTAGTAAAATACAAGCGTTACGCACAAAAATTGAAAATAAATTAATAGTATGAATTAATTGAATATTTAAAATATTCTCCGTTTTTCATACGTAACTCTAATGAATAGTCACAAGAATAATCAGCAAGAATTTATTCGTGAACATTGCTAAACTTTTAAAATTTGTATTGAAAACTTTTCATTCGTAACATATATTTTCATCCTTATATATAATATTAAAATGTTTGAAATTATTGTAATTTTATAATAATAGAAGAAAGCTAATTAATTATTGTTTCTTTGTTTTTGCATAGAATCTAGTGGATGTGGTCACACTGCCTCACCATCCCTTTGGCCTCATGGATCGCCAGTGCTGGCACTGAGTATTGTATTAAGTCTACGACTGGGAGTTGTTTCGACAAGGTAGTTCTGGCTGAAAACAATGATGACGACCCAAGGACGTCCTCACTGCCTGACCCGATTACATCGTCCATGTAAAACCTAGTAGCCTAGGGCTTCCAGTTATGTATGTTACTATGTACAATGGAGTAGATAGTTGAATGATTTTTATTCAAGAAGTGGTAAAATCAATGATGAGGACTGATGGGTAAAAGTGACGAGCAATGCAGAAGATCAAGGAATAAATAAATATACAAACATAAAATTGCGAAATTAGTAAAGGATAATAACGAAGACGATCCGAGCTAAAATAAAAAATTAAAATAAAGTATAAAGATAAGACAATGGATTGACGTACACTTACACACACAACGCAAATACGATATACAATTACTTTTTAACATGTTATCTTTTGATGTAAATTGTTAATAAAACGCGTTTACTTCATGCATTCATATTATGCTGCGCAGCTCTGAGTGAACGCTGACACACAATTGTAATTTTGTCTTTTTTATTTCACACCTGTCATTTAAAAATTCCTTCTTTTATTTTCTAAATATTACGTAAATTATTATTCTTTACTTTTCTGTTATGATTAATAAGGTATGTCGTATATTTTTAATTTTCCATTTTAGTTAAAACTAAGAAATTTAATGTATTAGTTCTGAAATTATTTTCTCAAGATACCATATATTGTAGGTAAGCGGTTAACGTGTCTGCCTGCCGTGCCGAAGAACGTACCCCGGTTCGATTCTCATCAACATCAAAATTTTTAATTAATTTATCTAATTGTAATATATGTACTGTAAAAATATAAATATATAGTAGGCAGATAATATATAAAAATAACAAATATAATATAAAAATAATAATAATATAATAAAATAAATAATAAAAATAAATAAATAAAATAATAAATACAAGAAAAAAATAAATATAATGAAATAAAATAAATTTTTTAATTTTATTATCTTTACGTATACTCGTTAAAACAATAATATTTATAATTCCATCAAAACATTTAAACATTGTTTCAACATACTATCCTATTGTTTTAATACCTCACTGGACCGTTCAGTTGACAGCCTCTGGTTTGTTAAATTAGCAGAAAAAGGTAGTTGTTTGTATTTGTCGGCGCGAGGCTGTTGTTTCGACTATTTTTTTCTCTCAGTATATTAAATGTATTAAAGCCTATATAAAAAGAATTGCTTTAATTTCAGCAATGTTGAAAGTTGATTAGATCAAATCAGAAAAAGTACTTATTTTCTTCAGTTTTCGTTGGGCTCATCGCTGATACATATACCTCTTCATCTCAATCAGGAATGGAGATCAGAATCCTTCAACCATACGGTGATTTAATTTCTAAATAACGCTGTCCATGTGAAATAATATCGATGGAGCTAGGTAACTGAGATGCTCATACGTCGTTGGCAGGAGAGCGAGAGATCGAGCAGCGATTTCCGCTTCTAGCTCGCAAGGAGCCAAATTTAACGGAACGACACCTAATGCATATTTACCTGTTCTCATTATTTTTGCATTACGCATTATATTCAAATTAAAAATACATGAGAACAAGGGTTATAATTTTTTTACGAAAAATTTGTAATTCAAATCCCCAATGATAGTCCTTACCGAATACAAAATGATTTTATTGTCTATTAATATGAGAATGCCCTTTAATAGTAAAATCGCGTATCTTATAAAGAATTTTTGTTACTATATTTATAACCTTTTTATCTTTGAACTCTCCTTAAGTTCAATTTTCCAGTAAGCTGTAAGGGCATATACTATGCAAATATTACACAGGCTGATAAAATTTGACGAAATTCTAAACTCTTATACCGGTAATATACTTTGTTGAATGTGTTTGGTATGCTGAATCCGAATTTGAGCTGAGAATTGTTCCATCACATTAAGTTTTTGAGATATTCTAACCTAAAAATGCAAAAAAAATACGGTTATATATTACATTGCGAATGGATTTTATCTACAAAGCTCGTTACGGCATCTGTAAGTACCGCTCTTTCCTTCAAACTGCATTTTGAATTTTAAAATTCAAATTATCTAAGTATCAGTTTTTATGAAAAAAGCATAATAATTTTATATCGAGTAGAAATGCATTTCAGATTCAAGAAAAATTTAACATAAAAGTTTGACTTGCAATCTGCAACTTAGTAAATCCCATATATAATTGCGTACACAAATATCGTGCTTTATAGTATTTTACATTCATACCATTTTGAATTATTTAAGGTTAAGGATAAACAATAACTTTAATAAAATTTAGATTTATCGATTCAAGAAACATACTTTCGTTTGCCGAAACAACCTCTGCTTAGCTTGTGACTGGGAATCCATGCTAGTAGTATTGAGCGAAACAGCTTGGTTATCTTTACAAAAGGGACTCTGTGTGTAGGCCACCAACCAGAGTGGCAACTTAAAATTTCTTCCCTTAATATCGATAAAAATGTATTGTTTGGTCGTTTTCATGTAAGACTGGTTCGGCTAAAGACCGTTTTAAAAATTCATTTAAGAAACAATTTACCGAACGTTTATTTCTTACAAAAAATAAAATTTTTAAATTAAAGTAACAAAAGTACTGAAATCCCGAAATATGAAAGAGGTAAGTTTCAATGCCAGTTTTTCTAGAGCATAGCAGTACTGCGTTCTTCAAGGTTTTGATAATATAATCAATGCCAGCTCAAATTTTTAGTTACAAATTTTTAGCTACCTTTTCCGTATTACTTTTGATTATAATTATTCGACGAAGAGGTATCGAATTTATTATTCAAGTATCTTTTACAAAAAATTAGCAGAATTATCTGCAATCATACAATCGAAAACCCTGCAGAAAAATCTGTCGATCTTTTTCCTAAGGGAATTATTTGTTAACAATTAGTTTATGCTATCTTGGATAAAGTTTCTAATTTTTGAAATTCTATACATTTTATTACCATTTTACAGAATAGTTTCCAATTCTACTAGTAATGTACTTGCCGGATCCAGTAAAAAGTATACGATGTGAGAGATTTGCACGCAGAGAATTTTACTTCAACATCGATACGTATATAACTTCTACAATAAATGTATATAAATGGCAATACATTAATTATTGTATATAACTGACTAACATGCCAAATCTTCTTATGTTGTCCTTGCAATTTATACTGTTGGAGAAGGGCAGTAATGTTCGTTTGACATGATGGAAAATTTAAATAAAATATATAATAAAACCGTGATGTCTCAACGTATTTTACACAGAAAATAAAGAACACCACTAATACGATAATAACAAATGGGATAAATGTTGATTATTCCAATGCCTTACACTATTTTACAATATTTCTACCATTTTGTTAACATTGCCGCTTTGATCCGATATTATCCTATTTATAATTAATTATTCTATTTACATATACATACAACATCAAAAGTGATATTATCGATAAACTTTTTACGGGACCTGGCAAGTACATGAGGATAATAATAAAATTTTATCAACAATTAAATTTTTATAAAATTAAAACAATTAAAAATTAAAACTTAACTTTTATTGTTACATTTATTAATTTTATTTATTATACATTAAATAAAAATTACATTATAAATTAGTATAATAAATTTTTTTAAATTATTATTATTGTAAATTATTTTCTTCGACTCCAGCAGCTCTTCTCTGTAATTGAAGTTCGCGGGTCTGGGCATGCATGTTTGTAACCGCGGTTATAAAAAAATTCTACCATGAATGCAGCCATATCATTGTAGTACCGATCCGACGCTAGGGATTATGTCGACTTCGAAGATTGACCGCGGCGCGTACTCCTCTTGGTCGTTCTTAAAAAAAAATAAAAATGAATAAATAAAATCCAAAAGGAAGAAAGAACGATAAGATAAATAATAGAAGAAATAACAAACATGCAGTATCAAGAAAGTTAATGTAATGTACAGGAAGTATTAAATAATGTTAATAAAAAATAAAAAGTTAATATATATATATATAAGGTAAATGTCCCAATTTCTACTCA